>VTPC01090309.1:288152-427430 GCA_011009095.1 Ignelater luminosus
GACGTGACAGCAACTTGTTTTTGCTAATGAAGATTATGACGATTTTAGAAAATACAACATATTTTTCAAGTTTCTGATAAGTAAAATGCTATCTGAGCGTCCCTGTTTCTTTTTATGGAGCTTGGGTTTGCTTCTCCTTCATCTCTAAATTCTTTCGTATGGTGTGTAGAGATGTACGAATTTGGCTGCCCATGACTCTGCAGTTTGGTTGTTCCGATCTTTGTAATCAATCTAATCTTTCTCCTTTTTTGCTATTTTTCAAAGTTACGGCTTTGAAAATTGATTAATTAGTCTTTTATCCATGAGGTTGAATCGGGACTTGCTAGACTTCTCATAACTTTGAGTAAGGTTTCTGCCTCCTTCATAGCCTATAGAATCTATTTAATGAGGTGATTGCTGAGTGCATCTGACTTTTCTCAGGTATCTAATATACAGAATTTTTTTTGCTTTTAATATTGGAACTTGTTTGTAACGGAAAGGGTATGTTTTAGATTATATATAGAGGTATTTTATCAATTGTTAAACAAACTCATAATTTTTTCAATACCAAGTAAGAAACCGTGGCTGATCTCTCGAAAATTTTTCGCTTTTATAACAAAGGTGTTCCTCCTATAGTATATGGTCTTTTGCAAAATTATGATTAGTGGAAGTTTTAAGATTTGGTGTGGTATCACTAGAACTTTGAATATGAAAAGTGCCTTCTAGAAATTGCTTGCCTTTTGCTACCAACAAATATTGTTTTAAGCAATTGCTTGTAAGGTGGAGTTTCCAGATCGTTATCAGCTTAACTATACATCGATCAGAAAATAAGATGATGGACGGCATCGTTCGCGAGATACAAGATGCACATACTTTATTTAGAATTTCTGTCGTCTCTCAATATTCCAAAAACAACGTGCAATATTACTTAAGTCGGTTTTTTATCATAAAAAGATATGATCAGGGGCACAAAAGAAAAGGGCCTATGTTACGCCACTAATCAAAACCGACAGCTTTGTTGTTTCAAAATGTCATTCTATGGCAGTGTATAAGAGTAGTAAAGGTGGTGTTACTGCGTCAGATTTGCAAGGGTGTTGTATCCAGATTTTTCTCACATAATACTGAACTGAATAAAGTTTCAATTTAAAACGGCACTTTTATAAGCCTTGTAACTTTTCCAATAGTTCTCCAGTTTTTCAGAAAAAGGTTTTTTGTGAGCATGCAAGTTGACAAAATGCAGATTTTGAAAACAACAAATTGTTTAGAAAAATATGTTTGCACAATTCCATATTTCCACCTTCGGTAAAGGTATCCACTATAACAAAATACAGTAAAGTGGCATCGTACGGTATAAGCTAACAATACAAAAAATTCCATTTTACTTACAAGCAAAACAATCTAATTTCACACAGTATTGGGTTTGAGAAATTTTGTAGCAAATTGATTTTACCCAAAAATGACATAACTGGAGAAAATATTTCAGAGCAATATTGCTAAGCAGATTCCTAGAATGGCAAAACTATTTATTACACAAAATCTGTCTGTTTTAAATCACACGTTATTTTCGAGATATTTCAAAGATAGGAAATTGAGTACTGTGTAGCTAAAACCTGAATAGTTTTTGATGTCATGGTTTGTACAACTCAGCTAAAGATTATCTGAATAAATTCCGATAAAGCTTTTATGCCTGTGGTGTGGAAAATCCGTTGAATACTAGTTTTAAAATATTGTGCCTCTCTTAGTTTTACTTTATAATATTATATAATATGAAGTTGTGTATGCTCGAGGCATTCATATCTACAATACAGTTATGTAATTGAGACTTTGGATCCGTAATCTAAGTGTTCAGTTAACCATTCTAAACTTTTTTATTTTAGCGTGTAATTTCTGGAAACCAATATCTATACCTACTTATATGTAAATTCTTGGTTACTATGTTATCGTCGTACCTTTCGTAATTACTCAAAAGAAACATCTAGTGATGATGGTGCCCAATATGTTTTGTCCAATATGTGTATTTTTTATGCTTAATTTCACTTGAGGCATTATTACTTATTATTACTTTTATTCTATTTGTCATGAATTTTAGGTGATTTACTGTCTTGGAACGTTTTGCTTTTTTCCCACATTCTACAAAATATAATTTTGATTACTTCTATTTATTTCCAAAGTTTCATGATTTGTTATGTATACGATTTTAATTTCGAATTTAATCTAACACAAACACAAAATCTAAGTGTAAGGTACATTCCACTCTCATTAACCATTGTGCAGATATACCATGTTGATGAAAAATCTTTAATGTAAATCTTTAAACAGATTTGATGAAGATCTGAAGAAACTTTTAAAATAAATATTACGGCGAAATTTAAAATTCCTGTTCACTTAATTGCGATTATCCTCAACAGTTTTTCTTTGTTTCATATTATTCATGTATATAACGTCAGAAAGACTGAGAAATGTTAACTGTACCTCCTTGAGAATTCTTGTCAAAATTTTCGTTACACACAAATAATTATTTTCTTGGTGATTCTACCATCTAACCACAATTGAAATAAAACAGGGATAGCAGTGTATAATTTAAATTTAATTTACGAGGAAGTGACTTTAACGTCTAAATTGTAGTCTACAAGGCAAAAGCATCAATGAAGAAAAACTTAAAACAGTAAATATGTATTACATACATACAAAGGGCATGAAAACGCATAATTTGCACTTAAAATTCAAAATGTCTCAAATTAACATCTCATGCAAGAAACTCGTTAGTCATTTTATGTTCCTTACGCACATCGTTATCCGTAAATCTGCGAAATGTCGTCGTTGTTGCTAGCCTAGATCGTTACCTTTTTGGGACAACTTTATTATGAAAACTGGTAGGCACCTTAATGATGCCAACTAAACACAGTAGCTAAATTTAATGAAAAATAAAACATTACTTTTTCTTTTATTTTAGGCTTTTTTTCGGGGATATGCATATTAGTCGCCACACTTATATTGAGTAATTTATATTCATAATTTATTTTAACTAATAGTGTTTTTATTAGAATGTTCAAATACAAGTTTGGGTTGTTATTCAGCAATTTAATCTTTAGCTAAATTAATTTCTCGCTTTGTTTCGTAGACCACTGTATGGTAATAAATCCAAATTTTGTTTTTTCCCTCCTGTTTAATATCTCAAACATTTACATTTAAAATTTATTAATATTCTCATTTAAATAAGTAAAAATTTTGTTAAGAGATAAAGTAAGATAAGAACTTTCTAGGTAGCCGTCGCGTTGCAAAGGGCGAGAAAATATCAATTATGTAGCGTGGGAGTAAAAAATTTATAGTTGTACACTCAGACACAACTTTTTTACAGAAACGATTTAATCTTGGTACTACTCATAACGCTTAAATCGACCTTAAAAAATATTTCTACTTTCAAAATTTAAGTCTAAGATAAATAATTTCTTAAAGCTTATATAAGAATAAAAAAGGATAACAAAAAAAGAATAACATTTCTTTTTAGTTAATATTGTTATGGTAGAACCATGTTATCCTTTATAAATCTGCAGGGGACTTTGAATATTTATAACTTTATAAGTAGCATTAATTTATGGCATAGAGGTGAAAATACAATACGTCATATCTGACACAAAGGTAAATCACAAAAATTTAATTTGTAGTAGTAGGAACATGCCTTTGAAGGAGTTTTATTGTTTTCTTTTTTTAATTTTATTTTTACTTTGCCTTTAGATTGCTATCAAAGCTTTCACGCTTATAATAAGGCTTTTGTGGTCAGTTGATGGCATCATCACTAAATAGCTTCAGATATTTTTTATATGTATGTATACACCATCTAATTGTGTGAGTAAGAGAAGATAAAAAATAACAACTAGCAACTTAGGTGTAAGAAATCAAAGCAAAAATCTTATTTCACATAATTTATTAACAAATAATAATAAACAAATACAATAACTAAAATTATCAAATGTATTAACACAGGTTGAGTTATCACAAAAAATAGCTTACAGTTGTATCTATAATTCCAAACCCCACAATTCAATAATATAAAAAATGTCAAACAGGATAAAATGCAAAAATCTGAAAATAATTAAATTAGTCCTAGCATAATGATAATTATAAATATTCAACCAATGCAATAAATAGCCCAAAAAGTATCCAAAAGCACCCTTTAAACGGTATCAAATCTAATAAAAGAATATTCCGTCGGTAAAATTTTCATGAAACCACATGCTGTGAGGGGCTTTCCTAGAGCTTTTAAAACTTTTCAAACTTTCAGAACTTCGGAGAAACTTTTCACAAGTAGGTAGATTTAATTCAATATATTTTTATTTTACTTACTATTGCAAAAATGACACTTTACGACAAAATTAGACAACCTTACAGTTTTCCCTTTATATTCGAAAATTTATTACAGTAATATTAAAGCTCTTAACATGCAATTTTTTGTCCGCTTATAATAATAACATTTAAGATGGGATTTTGAAGATTCTTAAGGTATTCAAAGATTATAATTGTTTAGTTCGCATACTTACCGCTACATACAGGTGTCGTTAGTATCCAGTACACTTACTGAATATGTTTCCATGTGCTTAGCAACTAATCATACTCAGAAAAGTGACGGGGCTGGCCAATCAGCTACGGACTTCAAGATACAGAGGCGGCGCCAGGGGCTCTGACAAATCTAGGGGCCGTGCAACTTTGACAGTTGCTTGACAGAAACTAAGTGTTAGAGGTGGAGCACTTCAGAACCGGCCCAAATTAGAATGGCCCCCCAAAAGGCGCCAAATTTGAAAATATCCAAGAATAACATTGTTACTTCCGTGGGATTACACAACAGTTTTTATAAAGCGGTTTCGTTTTGTTTGTTGGTCGATTTGCCGTTGTAGACCTTGGGTATCTGTAAATACAATAACTGATAATACACGTGGTAGAACAAACAATAAAATATAAATAATTTAAATAATATGGAAGTAATTACCTTAGTATTTATTTTTACATTAGGATGGATTTTTCGTGCGAAGACTATTATTAACAGTAAAGCCTAACCTGTCATTATTTTACTGAATAATACAAGTTTGATGAAAGATAACTTTGACAACAAAAGTATCGAATGTATATTTCCCAGCTATGTAAAGAGTAAAATATTTTAATGTGAATTACAAAGATATGAAAATGATATAATTTTATAATTATTGTAATGGTTTAAGGGTGCATATGTGAGAGATGATACATATTTTATTTAAATAAACATCAAATCGTAATCATGAATGAATTTCAAACTCAATAGGAAAAGAAAATATTTAGGTTAGACACAACGCGCATTTAGAGACAGGATAGAGCTAAGAAAACAGAGCTATTGCAAGAAATATTGGAGGGAAAGAGATATCTAAACCTGTGTTATTATTGATTTATGTGCCGCCACCCCAGCATTTTCCATAAAGCTGTTTGCGGTCCCGGCTACGAGCACTAAAATATATGGCCAAATAAGTGTTTAGTATGAAGATCTCGAGATCACTTTTCACTTGGCTCTTTATCGACTCTATTCACGATTGCTCACTTTATTGCTATAGTTTATAAAAGTTATTTTACTACCTTATTCATTTTTTTACTCGAGTCTTTAATTTTGTACCTTTTTAAAAAACAATTCGTGTAATTTAATCAATTGGTACGCAATTTCTTATTGCAAGTGGGCGATGACCTTGTTATCACATTAAGTAAATTTACATTCCTTAGTGTTGACCCATTTGCATGCATTTATGATTAATTAATCGGTGATAAAATTTTCACATATTTGTTTTTTTTTTCCTTTTTTATTAAATGTAGAAACAATCAATTATCCAGACTCCTCATGGTCATAATTCAGCATTTATGTAAATTTAAGACATTATTATTGTGATAATAATAAAATAATAATTAGATAATATAATGTGACTGGAATGAATCACATATAAGTTACACCGTAAAGATAAAGTGGAAGCAAAGCAAATGGAGTTGTAAAATGGAAAGGTAATTCATAAATATTAAATGTGTGTTTAGGGGTCATTTAAATACAATTCTAGACCCCTTGGCCGTTTAAGTTATAGCACACCCCATTCCCTTTAAACCCATAAACCATCCGACTATAAGCACCTTGTAAACACAGTACTAAGTAGCGAAAAAGACAAGAGCTATCTTAAATCATCATCTGCGATTTTATGGATGGTCTTGTATTCATCACTACGCCCATTGTGTGCCACAACAGGCTTCACTTCTCTTTCTTACACACTCCAAACACGCAAACAACTAAGATAAACGGTTATAGCGTGTGCACGGAATGATTTACTGGGAGATTACTTTAAGAGACCACTTGTTATTGCCCATAACTCCTGATTCAAGTGGCGAGATACAACATGTACGCTCGAGAAAAGAGGAGCGCTCATTCTACAAACAATACGGGAAAGCGTGATGCAAAGCGAGATGGAAGTCGGTGTTGTCCTTAATAAATCTCAACTTTATAGGTACGTACTCATGTGCAAGATCGTTTTGTTGATGTCTCAATTTTCATTTCGGTGTTTTATTTTATGTTCACTCATAAAAATCTGCACATTATTTATATTAAACGAATGATAATAAATTGAAAAAACTATTTAAATAACAATTTATAATAGCTAATAAAACAAAACATTAATAATATTATATTATCCTTTTTAAATTCGTTTTCAAAACAACACTCAAGTTCATGATTATGAAACGACTAGTCTAGCGAAACCATTTTCAGACAAAATAAATTATTTATCACTAACTTTTCAAGAATTAAATTATCGTTTAGTATTAAGAGACTATAAACAATTTAAAAGGGAATTAATAATAATTGTTTACAATGATCTAGACGGTTTTAAAAACTAAAGGTGCACGTGGTCGAATTTATATTATATTTATAGAATAAAAATATTTATTTTGTCATACCACCCACAGTAATTCCATTAATGCTGTTTTTCATTCATAAAAATATTTGGAATGGGTAAACTTCATTTTTTCCAAGCACATACTTTCATCGTACACGGAGAGAACCTACTCATCAAAGATTTAGGAAAATTAATCTGTCCCGTAGTAACTTTGGTGAAAATGTTTAGAAAACGTACTTTTCAAAAAGGCATAACAAATGATTTTTAGTAAAGAAAAGATATTTAGATACTAGATATGAAGAATTAAAATGTAGATGTAACAATCCAACTAAAAATGTTTGAACAAATGTAACTACAGCAAAAAAGCACGGCTTTATTCCAGTTCATAATTTTCACTGAAGCCGTAATTTTGACCTACATATTCTACGTTAATTAATTATTATTTACAAGAGTTTTAGAACTAAATAAATAAATCATTGGTTATATTTATAGGTAATAATATTGAACCACCAATTAATCTATATCTTCTCAATCTCAGTTGCAGAATAAGTAACTTCATTTTCAAAAAATTCCAATTTAATTTCAGAGGTAACCTCAATTTCGGTAAATGTAATTTAAATTTCGAAAGACATGAACAGGGTTAGAATTAATTTTCCAAAATCAAAATTGTTTTTTCTAAAAATAAAATTTATATTTTCTGAAATTAAGGTTACGTTGAGATTGAAAAAGGTACTATTATTGTTTTGGGGTAACCTTCTAGACGCTTCTTGTGTCTCAAGCATAAGGAAGGAACAGTTTTTATTCATTTGGAGTGTACAATAAAAATAACTGATCTCCCTTTCTCTATTCTTGAGACCTACAAAACAGTCAAAGTTGTAACACAGGCTAACCACTTTAAAATATATAAGTATTTGGAGAAAATCAAGCTTTTCTGTATTGTAAAAATGAAAATAGCTGCAACAATAGCCGATAGATGACGAAGCGTGAGTCTTGCTTAAGTTTCAAAAAATCTTTCTCTCGGAAAGAAACGGAGAACTAAAGCAGAAAGCATAAAAAAACATTTTATTCTTGGTAAAAAAAATCTCGCAATAAAAAGAACAAAAGACTAACTGTAGTCAGACCAAATCAGAAAATAGTGATGTCTTAGAACACAGACTTCAGAAAAGCCTTGTATAGATTTTTATCTATTTCTCCAATTGTACTGTACCTATAGGATTTTTTTGGCATAGATGACGCATGCTATTGGTAGATAAATGAACAGGGAACCGGCAAGCCTCTTTTGTTTTTTTATGTTGACATATTTTGTAAAATTGAATTTTAATCATCTTTGAAGGAGTGGGACTAAATTACAATTCTGTTTTCGAAACGCTTTCAACCATCGGATACTTGGGACAATTATCTGAACAGATCTATACTATGCCTTCACCAAGAAAACCGCCAGCTCGATTGTCAAAAATGGAACGAAATGGAAAAACTGTGTTTTTTTTCATATAACTAAACATGGCGTGATAAACCGTATAGCATTGGGTTTCTTTCAAGACCATGAAAGCAAGTCCAAGGAAAATACTATCAAAATCTACTGGCAACTAGAACCATTGTTTGGAACTAGTCCTTTAGTATCTCGCTGCTCACCTATTTGTTGGTGACTATTTCCGATTGGCATACTTATCAGAAAGTGACCATGAATAATTTATTAAGAATTTCGAAAGAAATTCGAACTGCCTACTTGTCTTATCTAGTACAGAAGAAAAATTGGTTAGGTGTATTCGAATTTCAAAGTTTTTATTATTGTTTATGTAAACAGTTTTGTGTAATTTTAGTCAGCTCTTCCATAAATTCCAATTTGCTTTAGGTTTCTATCCCAAACCGTTTGGTTTAAGCCATTCATATTAAAGGGTTGTTAAAACTGCTAAACTGTTCTGTGGTTATCTCGCCCTCCCAATGGGTGTACACCGATATTATATGATACCTTTGAACTTCGGTAACAGAATTAATTTAAATTTACTCTTGGATTAATTCGGTTTAAACTGGCTTAAATCGCATTAAATTTCATTAAATTAGCTTAGTCTGGATTAAATCAACATAATTTGAATCAGTTCACTTAAGATTAGTTTAGATTTACTACAATAGAATCCAGGTGAAGCAAATTAACATAGATTAAATTAACTTGGTAATTTAAATAAATAATTGGCAAATGGATAATCTAGCTTTTATGTACGGGTATATTTTATTTTAAAACATATACCTATCAAATTAAATTAATTCAAATTGTTTTACATTAAATTAAATTCCGTTCTCCTCCACTTAGATTGAATAAGAAATAGGCCACTTCAACTGAATTGAATTCAATCGACTTAAATTACCTTAAACAGCTTTATTAAATTAAGTTATATTACTTGCACCGAATTAACTTACTTAAATCCAATTAAAACAAAATTAATTAAATTAAATTGAATATAATTAAATTGGCTTATATTCATTTAAATTAACATAAACTGACTTAAATAATTAAATTGACGTTAATTACATTGAATTGGCTAAAACTTACTTAAATCAATTAAACTAATTTCCGAAATTAGTATGATAATAATAATAATAATAAGTAATTTAAATTCACTTAAATTGGTTTACACCGACTTAAACTGATATAAATAACCTTGAATTGAATGAATTAAATTAAATGTAACTGACTTAGACTGAATTAACTTAAATTAACTGGAATCGAGTTAAATTGACTTAAATTGAATTACATTGACGTATACTAAATTTAATTAACTAAGTTTGAATTAAATTGACTTAAATTGAAATATATTAACATAATTACATTAAATTCTACTTAAGTCTACTTATTCGATTTTAAGTTTATTTAATTTAAATTAATTCAATTTAGTTTCATCTAAGTCAACTAAATTAAATTTAATTTGATTTAATCCAATGTAAATTAATTACACTTTAATTTAATTAATTAGTTCAAATCAAAGTAGATCCAGAGTTTGTGTAAGTAATTTTAATTCAACTTAACTCAATTTCAGTCGGTTCAATTTCTACCAACTTAATTCAATTCAAGTTTCTTTAAGTCAATTTTCATTAAAGTTCAATTCAGTTTAGTTTAATTTACTTACATTTAATCTAATCTAATTTAAATCAATTTAAGTGAATTTATTCAATTTAAGTTAATTTAATTCAATTAATCAGTTTCATTCAATTTCAATCAACTTAATTTAATTAAGCGAATATAATCTCAATCAATTTTGAATGAATTAAATTTAATTAATTTTTGCCTAATTTAAATGAATTGAATTGAATTTTAGTTAAGTGAATTTAACCAGTCAACTTAATTCAATTTAATGTGATTAATATAAATTAATTCAACTTAAGTCAATTTAATTATCGACTTAATTCAATTAAAAGCAATTTCATTCTACTTAAGTTAATTTAATTGAAGTTAAGTTGATTTAATTTAGTTTAAGTTAATTTAGTTTAGGTTAAGTTAATTCAATTTAGGCAACTGAAAATTGATTTAAATCAGTTTTGTTGGATTTATGTCAATCTAATTAAATTGAATAAAAAGTAATTTAAATGAATTTAAGTTAATCAAATTCAATTAAAAATTATCGTAGGGTAAATTGAATTTAAGGCAGGTGAAGTCTATTGCTTTAATTAGATTAACTTACACTGAATTACAATATACTTCAATTACATTTAAGTAAATTGGCTTAAATCCAATTCAGTGAATTATTAACTATCCTAGAAAATTAATTAATTAATTTGTTATATTAATTTAATTGACCTCAACTGGAATAGACCAAGTTCAGTTTAATTAGATAAAATGAAATTAACAAACTAATATTGGATTAAAATAATTTTACAAATTAATCGTTTTTGGATGGATTCGAACCAATACATCCAGCCAAAGACGATTAATTTTTAAAATTAATGAAATCATCAAAATAATTAATTACATTAATGATGGAGTTTAAAAACTTGACTAATTAAATTGTATTAAAATTAAATTAATTTGACAGTCTAGTTGATTCAATTGCATTAGTCGAATTTTTAAGTAGGGCTAGTAGGTACTTTTTAAACTGGGGTCCGGCCTGAGCTAAATACGAGCTTCGGACCGGGCTGGGCCTTAGTTTAAAAATTAAAAAAGTCCGGGCTTGCTCGAGACCGGCGGTCCGTTTTGGGCGGTCGGGCCTGTTGGGCCGCTCGGACTTCTTGGGCCTATCGGGTCGCTTACGCCTGTCGTCCCTCTCGGGCTTGTCGGACCTGTCGAGCTTATTGGGTTTTTCGGGCCGTTATTTTTGCTGTTATACGAAACGGACAACTTCTTACTGCGCTGAATCCAGATCTGTTTCCTACTGACTCGGGTGAGCTATTTTAGTACTTAACGGCAGCGAAGGATTTTCGTACTGCACCAGACCGAGATCTTTTTCGTACTGCCTCGGACAGGAATAATTGTTGTACTGACTTAGACAAGCATTATTTTCATGCTGAACCAAGAGGATGATCTTCGTACTGCGCCGTGGACGGAATGGGTTTCTTCGTCGGGTTTTTGAGCGACTCGGCCCAAAGCTCTCGTGTGCAGATCAGACTGGGTCTCAGTTTGAAGGTCTATTGGGCTTACGTCGAGCTTCGAGTCAATCTGTCGTTCGTTTCTGTCAGACCTTTCGGGTCTCTCGAGTCTGTCGGATTCGTTCGGACTTTTCGGGCCGACGAAGCTGCAGGGTTTTTTCGGGCCGCGTCAGGTTTATCTCCAGTCGAACCGGGCATGAAGATTTCGGCCTGTACAAGACTCCAAATTCAGGTAAATTGATTTTGATGGAATTGACTTTTGAGTTAAAAGGACTTAATTCAGCTCGAAATAAATTTGAATTGAACAGAATTGAATTGACTTACACTGAACTATAATAACAAAATTAGCTAAACTTTTAGTCAATTTAATATAAATAATTGCGACAATATCTGTGTACACAGGTTGGTAGGGTTAAATGCTAAAATGTTTGTTTTAATAATAATTGTAGTTATTTCTTTCAGCGCCCGCACCAAACAGATTTTTCCATTTTCGACAACGCAATAATGGTCATTTTCTTTGGTGGAGTCACAGAAACTTTTTTGTACTAATTGTCCAAAGTGCCTCCTGACCAAAAAAGTTTTTGCAAAAGATTTGCCATTTATACTTTCTACGATATGGTTCATAGCTGGTCAAAATTCGATAATCCAAAATATGTCAACAAAAAGGTCTTTATCAACAAACCAGAATTTTAGATTTAGTAGTTAACAAGCTAAACGATTAGTTTGGCATTGCACCGAACTTTAGGTAGATTCCAGTTTCCAGATCTATCTGAACTGTCAAAAAGACAAAAGTTTTGGCAAGCGGTGATACTTTAGTAACTTCACGTTATAAAATAGTTGATAATCCTGTCGTACCAGGATTATCTTTTTATCGATTTTTAAGCTTACAGTACGAATTTTAGGGTGGCAGTGGCATTTTGCAAAATGGAATTCACTACAATTTTGAAAGAAAGTGTGGCTATTTTTTAGAAATTTTTTTCCATTTTTTCATAGTTCAAATTCGGAATAAAACAGTGGGGTTGTAGAGTATTTAATATTTGAAATGGAATAATAATCTTGCATAATATTTAGTTTTAAAAAAGTGTACTTTAGAACTCGATAGATAAAGAGTAGATAGTTAGGTATGGTTGCTTTCAGAAGTGTAGGGCAATATTAGTGGTTTTATTCAGTTATAATTATTATAAATAAAGATTCTATTTACAAATGAGTATAATGTATTTTATAGATTTTTTTAGGAACACTACAAATATGGGACTGCAAAAATAATGTAAACTGATACGGAAGAAATTTATCGATTTCCTGATTTTGCGAATTAAGATTAATTACCTATTAGGAACTAGTTTTGCGTTTAATAATTATTTTATCAAAAATACTAAAATAATAATTATCCCAGTAGTCAAACAAATACCTTGTTTTACAAATCGAAAAAGTTTTTTCCAATATTTAAAATTACCGGCGGATTAATAACTCCTCATACATTTTCAAGTTTTTCAATTTTGTAATTACAAAATTACCTAGAGATTGTTACTGTAATTATAGTGTAGTTAACTTAATAATTTCACATAATAATATAACATTCCACTTTCCTTTTTAATCTTCCTACTGAGACCGTTATCAAAGAAACAAAATTGGAAAGATCTTTTAAAGATATCTCGCACAAGAAACCGAGCGTGCACCTTTAGTTCAAAAAGGATCTAAATTAGTTTTTTAACGATTTTGTTAATTATGGAGGACCCTAAGCTAGTTGGGATTGTATTGTGGTAAAGTGAACTTCTGCGAGACCGAGGAATCAATACATCATCCCGTCAAAAATAGAGCCAAGGCGGAGCTATTCACGTTATGTTAACCAATAATAATCCCTACAATAGAGGCCATCTTGTCATATTTTGGAAATTAGGCCATATTTGCATTTAGTTTTGTATTTCTTTCTTATAGATTCAATGTACGCCAAGTAAATTAAATATTCCTTTTTTTTATTCTCTATGTATAATCTTGGTTATTTGCACACTAAGCTTGTTGTATAAAACCAGTTGAGATTTTTATTTGATGAGTAAAATGTTAATTCGATGCAACATCCATTCGAGGAGATTAAGACATTGTAAATAATTGCAGGAACTGCCACTTTGCATTAAAATTGCAGTTTTATCAATATCATAAATACACATATTTAATTACCGATTGCAAACCAAACACTAATTAATCTTGTTGAAGGAATTTATAAAGAAAACGAAAGAAAATTGAAATTACAATTATTTTTATTTATACATATATTAGTTTTATGTACGTATATAATAAGTTCAAATCCACAAGACAGAAAGATGAATTAAATATAGCACAAGTATGTAAAATTTAAATATTTTAATTTTCATGTTGGTAAAATCAAATCATATTTGAGATTCCAAATTTACAATATGAAGAGGTATTTGAAACTAAATTGTTAATAAGAACACATTGCCGAATGAATGAATGAATGGATTTTTTAAAAAAACTGAATCGTTCTAGACTAAATTACACCACAGCACAAATAACTATACGCTATTTTATCCATATAGGTACAAATATACAACATGCCACTGCAAAAACCCTAAGTTTACGTAAATATAAATAACTGCATATATAAGTGGTTAACCAAATCAAACTGCATAATTAATAAAAAGATAAAATATATCTTTCTTAAAAGATCATTTCATCAATTTAATTTAATAAGAAAAAATAATCATAAGGAAATTTTTTTATAGGACTAGTGCAAATGAGTACTTAATAAAGATAGGACCTAAGAATTTATAAAGAATTCGATTTAATCTATTATTATTAATATTATTACACATTTTAATAAAGATAGATCTCTCTGATTTTACAAATAGATACTATGGTTTAAATTTACGTATACTTGATTTGTAATAAAGTTACGTATTTCGTTTCCATTATCACTAGAAAATTTAGAGATTTAGCCAATCCCCAATAATTCTGTTTAAAATTGATACTAATTTATTATTACAGGTATATAAAATAAAGATTTTCTCTGTACTTCCACAAAACATGTACCTATATATCCAATACATTTAAAAATTGAAAATTCGACGGAAAATCAAATTAAAAATAAAAACTTTTAGACAGTTTTCTTTTCATTTAAAAACGAGTAAGATAACAATATCCTACATGGATAACTTTATAGTCTACCTTTGGCATGAAACTGCGTATAATTCTTAAATATCGTATATGTCATATCCTGTTCCTTAACCGGATTTATTTACAACTGCTCGACACTTAATAGAGTACGTTAACCAAATATACATACAACTGTGTTCCTACAAGTACGTAACAAATAGTACCGCATTTAAAGTGACGTAGGTGTTTTTTTAAGAAATTTTTAAATTTTACATTATAATTAATACCTATAGTCGGTCACTTGTCTTTTTTTTTTTCTACACTGGCGCAAGTTTACTGGATAGTCTTAAGTTCTTCGTGGCAGCATCTAATCGAACCTGTGTTTACTTAATCCAATAAGCTTGCATAAACATGACACTACTTTCAGTTAAAGTGTCTTGTAATTTTTATTTTTTTTTTGTCACTGACCTGCTTATCCCAAACGTTTTTTTTTGTTCAGTTTTCATGCGATGACTTCAAATGCAGATGAGTTCTAAACACTTTGTTTTATACACATCAAATAGTAATATACAAAATTTAAAACCAGCACATAATTCGTCGTGGAAAAAGCGGTTCGTTTGAACTTCATTGCACGTCACACTGGCCTCTAAAAACGATAGTAAAACGTCCTGCTCCATTAAAGAGTTCATAATGTTATTTATAAACTTCGCGCAAATAATTAATATTCTCTATATTTATTATCTACAATATAAATAAATAAACTATAATTTCATCTAATATCCGCGGTTATCGCAACTAAAATATCGACTTTAAATATACACAAAAGGGACTTATCATAAGAGGTCATTGTGGTTGTGTGGAGAATTTAGAAAAGTTTTTTGCCGAAAAGGTAGAAAATTGTTGTACAATAGCTATCACGCGATCAGTAAAAAGTAAATGCATTTAAAAATGACTACAATGTGCTGTTAGGTACATTATTGTAGTTGTGCAGGATTCATTGAGGTGAACCTTGCGGGCTGATATCGTCACCGCCTGTCTCAGAGCCGACTTCGCCTTTGGTTTTATTTTCTTTCTTCCATTTCATGCGGCGATTCTGGAACCAGATTTTGATCTGCCTCTCGGTGAGACACAAAGCGTGAGCTATTTCGATGCGCCGCCGCCTCGTCAGGTACCGGTTGAAGTGGAATTCCTTTTCCAGTTCCAGCGTTTGGTACCGCGTGTACGTTTGTCGGCCTCTCTTTCTCTCTGAAATCAAAGAAAACAGAATCAGCTAACAGCTTATACGTAAACATAAATTTGCATAGCAGAACTAATATAATAATTAGATACGTGGGGTTTTATTTTGGAATTTCGCAACATCCCGTTGTCTAGAAGACGACCAAGATGATTTATAAGTCATTTATAAACTCATTATATGAAATGCAGGTTGAGACCGCCTAGAGACCTCTTTGATTGGCGTCACAAGGCCGACCGACCTCCTTCAACCACACAATATATATAATTATTACCATCTTTCAGTATTTTTTCTGCTTTATGAAAACCGTGGATAGGCCTAACTAGTCATTAACTGTAGAAATACCAGAGAAAACTTAGCAATTTGAAATGGACACAATTTTACTACCATTAGAATATTGATGTAAGCAGATCCCTAGCCTAACACAAAGGTCGAAAAAATTATTATAAATATTAGATTTAAATTTATGAGACGGCCTAAAGATTCGATGATTACCTTCCTACAGAAGCTCCAGAAAAAAAACAGTTAGAGGAACAAAACGATTATAGAATGATTGGACGCCAATTACGACCGCCTGCACAGATGACAAAGAACAATGTGGACAAGTTGACAATTCATAATTATCAATTTAAGTTCCATCGCCGTTTTTTGCCAGAAAGGCAGTTGTTAACATTCTTACTATCGGATCACCGTTCTAAATAATTTATACGACATTTCCTTTAGAGGCTTTATAGTTTTTGTCATAATTAACAAGATATTGCGTCTGATTATCGATTCTTGTTTAATTTGAATGTGAAACAGCAAAAAATAAGCATTTTTGTGTGTAGAAAGGAAAAAAAATTAAAAATGTTAATCAATGTTTTCCTGTTTCCCGTAAAATTAACTTACCGCTTTGGGATGTTAACTGCCTATTGGATGTGCCTGTGTACAGAAATTGATTGAAATTAATTCTCACAAACTTAGTTTGCACAAAAAATTATATTTGTTAGTGGAAGAGATACAGTTAAACACCACAAGCATTCCCAAACCACTTCAAAAACAAAACTAGAAATAAAAATGATTGCAACTTAAGATATTTAAGGTTAAGAGCTACAATTAAATGAACTAATAAAAAGATTTGTAAAACAATCAAATGTAGGCCCAGGCAATAAAATCTCCAAAGACATCTAAATTGACATTTAACTATTCATCAGGATGAACTTCATAGTAATTTCTTTCATCTAGTTTAGTGCCGTGTCAGTTGATTTATGTTTGTTTATGCTTATGTGTCAGTATTTTGTAGTTATAATAAGAAAGAAATATTTTTACAAGCATAAAATTTTCTTCGCTCCCAATTTTTCTACAATATGTGAAATTATTGCTTTAAATCATAACTCAAGTATCTTGTTTTGAGAGATTCTAATTTCTCTCCTCCCAAAAATAATGCCAAGAAGTAATATCTGCTGTAAAAAAATTAATTTGTAATTGTTTTAGATATTTTCTATGCTGCAGTGGATTCGTGTTTGAAGAAAACGCTGTTTATTAAACAACTACAAACAATTTTATGGCAATTAACTAAACGCAAACACGTAAAAATTACGTCTGGATAAATAAAAGGAATTTTATCTTTAAGGTACACTTGCTATCTAAATGGTTTTTATATTATAATGTATGACCCCAAATTAAATTTGGAAATAACCATTGAAAATCTATCGGGTTGTCTCATATATTCGTATTGTTTTCAAGGGTAAACTAGTTAATTTATCTTTATCTTCTTTAATTATTCGTCATTTACCAATTAATTCATCAATTCGCTGTTTAGATAACTTCAGTTCGTTTGGAAAACGCAGTTGGAGGTGAAAATACACATCATTTTCATTGCGGTAATTTTTGGCATTAAGAATATTCTTTAACAGACGAAAATATAATGTATAAGTATAACAAATATATTACTAAAAGAAGTTCGACCTTGTGCGGAAATGCGTTATCGTGGTGGGAAACACTTCCGCGTCTAAGACAATAATTTTTTACTGCGCGTAATACTTACGGCAATCGGACGTGATAATCTTCGTTGTTAATAATTCTTTTTTGTGTTTCAATAAACTGCGATGAGAACATTTCAGCAGTCGTACCAAACACTAATTTGATTGTTTTAATCGGGAAAGGAAGAAACAAATGATGAAACAAGATCATAGCCGTTGTAAAAACATTTCCATTTTTCTTCTCCTTTTTATCAGTCGGAACTACTAAGGGTACCCAGCAATATCAAGAAATCCAATTCCCTCCCTTTTTCAGGCTTGCTAACCTATCTCTAACAAGAGTTCCATACCCAGCAACTTGACATAGACAAAGTATTCTAAGATACAGTCTAACATATACTAGCATCTCCATATTTAGAAAAGATCAAAGAATAAGAATTATCAGCAGTCTAGGCTATTTGCAGTAGACGACTGGGATAACAAGTTAAAGTAAGCAATGCCAAAAGCTCTTAATTCGCGTCTTTTCTCATAATCTTCTCTGGCTCTTGAAAGACTGAATTCCGTGTAGTAAATCACAATAAGAGTATTGCCATACAAAACATCTAGTGAAATCATGCTATTGAGATCGATACAAACATACTACGTAAGAACTCGGATAGGTGGAAGTTAAGAAAACTAAATGAGAAAAAGACAGAGACATCAGAGATATATTGGTAAATTTTATATACTGAGAGAAGGGTAGAGAGAAGTAATCTATAAGATACAAAAGACAGCTAATATTACTAAAAAGTAAGAGGAAAGTAGCGTAAAAGTGATAAAATGTGAGAAACACTGAAAGGAAGAAAACGACAATAGAAACTAGGACGGGAAGAAAAGGCTGAATCTTAGTACATTTAACTTCCATTTTATGTCAAGATTATAGCATTTGTCTATATAGAACATGTCACTTTGGATGTTTTCAATCTCAATCACTACCATCACTAAAAGTTCTTGAGACACCGATTACCACTAGAAGTCTCTTGAATTTACGTAACTGATCCTACCTTACATCATAAATCTTTTGAGAATTTTAAATTTGTTGTCTTCAATGAGATTTCCCGGACTTTCCCCCAGTTGTTTTTTTTTTGAACAAATTTCCTACCTTTTCCCTAACCTCGTCTTACTAACAAAAATCCCCGACTTTTTCAAGATTTCCAAGTTTCTCAGGTTGCTGAATTCTCTTGTTCTACAATGTGTATGTTAGATCTGAATGATACAATAATGGAATGCTTGTAAAAACGCTACAAATACATGGGACAATCCAATACTTTAATATAACAAATATACAAAGTTTATAATTGAAACAATATTAACTATTGCCAGTACAACTTTATTTTCTTTAACGTTAAGGTGACTATACGTAGATATTCACAAAAAGAAAACGAAATGGAATGGAATTGAAATAATAGTTAAATAGGTTACTTAACAAATAGACACAAGATGGTTCGAGAAAAAACTTGCGAATAATTATCAGAAAAGAAGAAATGATAAGTCCAGTATTAATTGACACAACTGAAAAAGAAATATACAAAATTAGTTTATTTCACCAACTGTGAGCCAAGAAATCTGCTTTTCAAGTACTGTCAGGAACATCTAAAATTTAAATTAGTACTGTATAATCGACAACTACATAAGCATCAGCCGCGTTTGTAAATACTAACTTGGCCATAATATTCTAGGAAATAGAGCATCCTCTGGATTCACGTCTGGAAGACAAGATGGGGTTGTGGTAGTTTGGAGTCATGTAAAACTGCAAATCAACCACTTAGATGGAGATCTGGAACAGTAATGATCATATGGTCTGTCAAGTTTACTAAAGGCTCTCTGTAGTATAATATTCTAGTGCACCGCATAGAAGAAGAAAAGGTGTTTGTAAGAATATGTTTACTTATTCACTGTTTATACTAAAACTACTTCAAAAAACGTATCACAGGATGATAATTGAACATTCAAATGATCCGCCACAACAGAATTCTTTATCGTGGAATATCCTGAATACTTTGATAGTTTTTGGTCCTTTATCAAATGCCGACTATAATGAAATATCTGAATCTGCTAATGCTGCAGATATTCCGGTGCTTGTTTTCAAGTCTTAATACATTTCCTTAATTTTGTCCCTTCTGCTTGGGCACAATAATGGCAACACATTTGGTTTGGCCTTTTCTGTTAGTCATTACCAGTTTGAATTAGAATTGAAGGCTTTGATGCAATAACTATCTAAGTGCCAATTTTGGCAAAAATAATTCTTGCCATGGAAAATACTCCTGAGCGGTTTCAGTTACATGACATTTTCTTGCATCAAACAACACGGAGTATCAACCAGTGACTTAACACGTTGTTTCTTGTTTTTTTTTTTAAATCACGTTCACTGTACATAACTGGTTATTGCGCCAACGCCTTTAAAGCAACAGGGAACAAGGAAAAGCAATTACTATTAAACATTTTACTTTGATGAGAATAGCCAGAAGTACGATGTATGATGTAATTGCAGGATTGGAAGCGAAAATCTATTGGATAGAAAATCTGAAGGTGGAGGAAAGAAAAGTAAGACGTCTGAAAACAAAGCAAAGCTGTTGAGAAAGTTGGCCAACCATTGAGAAAATTGGGCAGGAAATTTAGAATGTCTCATGGACATGTGCATAGGATTCTGAAGGAGAGAAATGTGGTCGTACAAAAAAAAAAGATCTTACCCTAAATACATAAACAAACAACTGATGTCCCAAAGGATATGACTGTAGTGGAAATAACTTATACCTTCATAAAGAACCTACAGCGGCCAACCAAGAAATCAAATTCAAGCGCCACAGCAACTTACCAGCAAAACTCCTTGTATGGTCAGTCGGAAAGCCGTTTCTGAGCATCTTCTTTCCGACGGTGACAGAAATGACTGATACCCCTTTTTTCAAGAAGCACCACTTCTTTGGTCAGTATGTAATTTGGCCCAACGTGGCGAATACTTATTACGCCAAGAATAGCTGCTTTTGAGATTTTGGATTGTGATATATTTCAAAGCCAAGAAATGCATCAAATGTCCCCCAATTAAGAGAATGATTGAGAAGTAGAAATTAGCAAAGAACTCGGGGCCCGAGTCGAGTGAAAACTTCACCACTTTACGCCAGACCATTTCCATACCTTGATTGAACGCATCAAGACTAAAGTTAGGATAGCAGCAGATAAGGGAGCAGGTAATATGTCACACGTTCACAAGATTAAGAATAAAGCTGATTAGAAATCGATGACACAACAAAATTTGAGTATCCTGAAATACATTTGTTACATTGATAACAAAAAACGTGATACAATTTTAAGACAGCATCATACATATAGACAATCTAGAGGCTCACACAAAATTTAAACCAATACAGTTTTAAAGATGTAGCAAAATGAGGTCTCAAAGTATGCCTTTTGGGATTTCTAGCATCTATCCGACAAACTGGAAGAAAATACTAAGTGTTTGCTAATTCGGCCTCCCCAATACCTGTGAAGTGCTTTAATCAAATTCGGACATTCAATATAATCAGATGCACATAGTAGATCACAGCTAAAATATCAGCAACATTCAAGAAAAATAAATGAAGTTCAGCTTACATGAAATACAATACACTTATCAAGTTTTTGGTAACTACAAACAAATGCTAGAAACATTTTGTTCATTTATCTAGGTGGATATCTTCATGCTTACCAGAAAAGAATGATTAGATCAAGTTTAGCTTCCAAATTCTATTTAGCAGATATTGCATGTTCCATTATAAAAAAAAGCTGAAAACGAATAGTTTTGCATTTCTCGACGACCCTGTATAACAAAATCATTAACCCAGAATAACCACAATTAAAGACTAAAGTTTATTTCTGTAGAACTGATACACGAAACGTTTGATAATTATAACCTTAAAACTTTCTTTGCTGTGGAGACCAATTTATATTAATTTTCAAAAAGTGCGTATATTAATTACGCGCTATATCAAAATAGAATGGGAAAAATATTTCAACATTAAATGTTTGTTATTCTCATTTATCCACATTTGACCAATTTAACATATCTCAAGCATGGAATGTTGAAATATTTAGTGTAATTACCTTTTAACAACTTTTGCTAGATCAATTTGTTTTTAAATCACACACATTAATTTAAATGTGTTAATTCTAACGCGTTTAAAAGTTCCCATAGAGAATTTTCTAAATAATTTCTGTTTAGCTCGAAGAATTATTTTTTGTGGATTCTTATCTATTTCATACATAAGTTAACATACAAGATGATATATTTGTGGTACAAAAGAGTTTCCAATACAAAACTTAATATAAAGAAAGATAAATAAATGACTAATGGTAAACCTGTTTAACAGTTTCATTATATGATATGAATTTCTAATGATAAAAATCGCCAACCAATAGAAGCTTTCCATAACCACTTTTATAATCATGGGGGGTGCAGCCAACATGCGGACGTCGAGGTTGATGAAGATGAATAGCGCCTTCTGGCAGCAACACTGCCAAGACCCAAAAAACTAACATGTGTAGGGAGAACGCTTCGGTGCACACTAAGAGAACCCCAACAATTTTTAACTTTCAACCTTCATCTCTCGGCATGTCCTTAGAAAACATCCTTTTCCGTTAAATTTTTTATGTTGTTCCGTATGCATCCAAGATTAAAATACAAAATAAAGAAGACATTAATAACAGAGCAACGAATTTCACTTTAAATTATCCCGAATCGCCGAGGTTTTTCTGTTATCTAATTAACGATATTAGATTCGGATGCAACGCGCGTGATGAACGCTACACTACCCCGAACAAGACATGTAATTATTTTAGCTTGACTGTTCTGAGTTTGATTTATTCCTACACAGACATGAGCTCTGATTAGTTCGATGCTTCTTTAATTAACGTAGCTTTTTATTCTTTCTGAATACTGAACCGTGTGGGAAGGCTATTTGAGATGAAGGCGATTTATCATGTGTCTACCTCTATATCTATCTCGCAATCTTCTCTACACCAAGAATTTTTAAATTATTTTAATTAAAAATGTAGGGCTTTCGGATGAATTACAAAACGAACAGAACGATAGACTCACTTTTGAATCTTGTATACACACCAGGTGCATTTTATAAAAACGTCAACAACTCAAATTGTTGACCTGTCAGACGCATTGCTTTTATATTATAAAAGATTAACAGCAAGAATAACAAAAGATTAAGCATGTGGTTATGCAAAGAATATAATTCAAACGGCGTGTTTAAAAGTGCCAACTAACCACTAATTATAACGTGTGATTGAAATAATGATGCTTGCCTGTTACTTTTAATTTTTACGAGGAATTTGACCACATTCGCTAAACAAAATCTTCGGTGTAAAAGAACTGTAAATACTGTAAGACGATGAAACGTAAGATACAAATAATTAGAAACTGGAAATCGATCTTTTCACACAGTTAGTCCGTCAGTGAAAGAGAAACGTGTGCACAAAAGTGACCATGGAAATGAATAACTAATAGTAGTGCTTTATCCTATTAAAAAGCAAGAACCGCGGGTTGGAATTACCTGCAGAGTATTTCGAAACTTACTTCAGAAAGAATACTATGCAGTTTAAAAAACGAACTTTATGTGTCTTTAGGTTTTTAACTTTTCCAGCAGTATTACTTGGTAGAAGTGAATGTATAGTGTGGCCCAAAACGTATATCTACTTAAAATAGTACTTAATCTTTGATGTTCATTGATAAATCAAAAGAGACAAACAGAATATTACGCGAAAGGATATCTGAGAAAGAATAAAAAATATTTAAATAACTATTAAGGTAACCTAGCTTAACTTCAAGAGAACAACACTTCCTATAAGTTAATGATGTTGAGATGTTCATGTACCTAAACTGAATTTACTTAAATTTGCCTTTGCTAAAGCTTACCAGCAAGCTAGATAGATAATGTAATTTTCAGATTTGTCACTATTGAAATTGTGTTTGCCAAATTAGGCAGATAAAAGATTACTCGTATTCTACCGTAAATACTGACTGCATACACAGGGTGTTTGCAAATTGCGTGTGAAAAATATAAAAGCGTTATTCTACAACGAAAAGTAAGAAGAAAACCTAGATAGAATTATTTCCGAAAACGCTTTGCCGTGGTGCTATGCCGCCTTAAAGTTTTGTCATAGAAGGCTTTTTTTAATAACTCCGTAGCAGTTTGTGGTACACTAATGAAATTTGGTATGTATTCACTACTTATCAAGGCCTTTACCTGCAGTTAATTTGGCAAAACTGTTTTTGTCCCAAAAGTGTGTTCGGAGGGTGAAGGCTGTTCTCCATATTATATACAAAAATATACCTGAACCTCTAACGGGGGTTTTTTCAGATCCGCATGCTTACGAAGGCAACTGAAAAGGCAAGATTTTTTGCAAACGTAATGGTAGTATCAGATTTTAAATTCTTCTGTAGACAAAAGGGTTCCGAAGATTAAAGCAGCCTCCTACCTCCAAAACCACTCTTGAAACAAAATTAATTTCTATAAATTAAGTGCAAATTGATAAGCAGTACACGCATACAAAACATTGATGCTCACATAAACTGCTGCAGAGTTATTAAAAGAAACATCGCCTATTTTAGCAAAACTTGAAGGCGATTTAGCTCCACAGAACAGCGTTTTCCGGAAAAATTTTATCTACTATGGGTTTTATTCTGAGCATACAGCACAGAAAAGATATAAAATGTACTTTTTATGGGAGTTCGCATGTTACTGTTGCCAGTTGTGTTTATATAAATGCATCAGAGTGTTGAACTGTAGCATGAAAGACGTTGGGCAATCCCACTGCTCCGAAGAACCTCTGCTGTATTCTCAAAATGAAACCCATGGTAGGTTTTTTTCGTTCTTATATTTGTTCTACGCAATTTAGAAAATTCATACAATTACCAGGATGGCCGTTGATTTATGACAGTGGCATAAGAAAATATGAAAAGGAAGATGCATCGTACAGAAAGAATACCGGGGGCTTTCCTTAAAACCTTTTCTTGTATCTTCTTCCACAATTAATTAATTGCAGACTATACCTACGATAAATTAATTTACTAAAATATCTAATAAATCACAAAAAGAATTGTATATTCACGTGAAACTGCTTTGGTCCCCCAACGAGGTTTTAAGTGTCTTTGTCACATGAAGTACAGGTTTCGCAATGTTCAACGGAGTAAATAACATAAAAATCACCAGAAAGCTGATTCTAATAACCATCAAACTAGTAGAGACACCATTCGGCTGTTGGGCGTTCTAAAGGAACACATCATATTTAGATTTTTCCATATTAGGACAAATATCTTAAAAACTCCCAAAATTTCTATTAGATGAGGTTAGTTCAGATCTGACAAAGTTCTTAAAATTGGTTAGCAAAAGATATAGTTGCTCAAAATAATATCAATTATCAAATGAAACCAGCATTTCAAGAAAATCTAAAAATATATTTATAACCAAGACGATATAATGAGAATTCTCGACTTCATATTATTGGGAATTTTCAGTTTCTCTCTATTTGCAGAACAACATTCTGATTTCAGTATTAGACATCTACTAACATCAATTACAAAGAACTTGATATACAGGGTGTTTTCAGATTTGAATATCAAATTTCAAGAGTGTACTGGAGAGGACAAATTAGCAAACCCATAATTTAGTGTTTTCCATTTTGTAAAAATATTAATAGAGCCAAGAATCCTAACAAAGGAAAAAAAAAGGTAAAAATCTGGCATTTCTAGAAAATATTCGTTGTTTCCGGTAAAAACGACAGAGATCCATTAGAAGCTATAGTATGTTCTTATGTAATATAGGCATGTATTAGAGTAATTCCAAAATTGAATATTCTGTAGTTTCTGTGAACATTTAATAATTGTGAGAAATATGGACACCATCATAACTTGAAAGAAGATGATGATTTACTGGAGGTCTCTTACTTTTAATTTGGTTGCTGTTGCAATGTTTATATTTTCAGAAAAACCAAACACTATTTAAAGCTTTCTTGTATTTTTCCCTACACTGTAAAAGCAGTATGGTTAAGGTTAAACTAACAAAATATTAATTCAAATAGCAATGCCTAAATGAAATCGTTAATTTGATCAATCAGATTGTCATTTTAATAATATTGTTGTCTGTTTGACTAAAAAGTAGTGTTGATTTGGCCATTATTATTGTTACTGCATTTAATTTTTGTGGTTGTAAAGGTATGTACAAGTAAGTAGAAAAGATTTTGAGTCTTGTTGACTCAAGATGTAGGCTCTTTGGGTTATTCTTCACGATTGTAAGATACTAATCTTTTGTGATTGTTCTTTTCATGACATGTAACATATGTATACTTCCCAAAATATCTTTATAAATAAAGGGTTTTCCAATAAGAGGTGTTATTTTGATATTCAAAGAAAAGTGCCATTTTTTAATATAAATGATCGGATGTTTATTTCATTATAAAGAGGAAGGTATGCCGTTAATAGTGGAAAATAACATCAGGCAAATGACCACCACGACCACGCTTACAGGACAATATCCTTTTCATGAAATTTTCCATAACCAAATCGCAAAGTGGCTGCCTCATGTCCTCGATAGCCTCACGAATTCCATCTTTGAGGTCTTGAATCGACGCTGGGCTGTTGGCGTAGACCTTCTCTTTCACGTGGCCCCAAAGAAAGAAGTCGCAAGGTGTTAAATCACAAGATCTCGGTGGCCAATTGTGATCACCTCTTCGAGAGATAACACGGTCCGGAAACTTTTTCCGTAAAAGATCAATGGTTTCGTTGCTTGTGTGGCACGTAGCGCCGTCTTGTTGAAAGTAAACGTTGTCCAGATCAATACCATCCAATTCCGGCCATAAAAAATCGTTAATCATCTCTCGATAGCGCAATCCAGTCACCGCAACTGTTGCTCCAGCTTCATTTTCGAAAAAGTAAGGTCCAATGACTCCGCCGGACCATAAACCGCACCAAACAGTCACACGTTGAGGATAGAGAGACTTTTCAACAATAACTCTTGGATTTTCTGAGCCCCAGATCCGACAATTTTGCTTGTTGACGAAGCCACCGAGGTGGAAATGGGCCTCATCACTCGAGATGATTTTTCGATGGAATTCTGGATCATTTTCATGCATTTCAACGACCCAATCAGCAAAGACACGACGTTGTTGATGATCGGCCGGCTTGAGTTCTTGTGTTAACTGGACTTTATAAGCCTTAAGACCCAAATCTTTATGCAAAATACGGTGTAATGACGTTTGTGGAATGGCTAATTCCAAAGAACGACGAGGAATGGACAAACCTGGGTTTTCTTTAACACTTTCGGCTACAACAGCAATATTCTCGGCTGTTCTTGAGCGACGTGCACGGGTTTTATTCTTCACATCACTAACTTGTCCCAAGAGCTCGAATTTTTTCACCAATTTCTGTATTGCGGTCCGACAAGGTGCTTCACGGTGACCCAAAAATGTTCGAGTTTTACGAACCGTCTCTGCCAAATTTTCACCATTTTTATAGTGAATTTTAATAATTTCAATGCGTTGTTGAAGCGTGTATCGTTCCATATTTATTAATGGCGTAGTTTCTACTTGTCAAATGTCAAAAAATGATAGCTTCAAAAGTGACATCTACCGAAATAGCGGGCTATTCAAAATAACACCTCTTATTGGAAAACCCTTTATTACACAAGTCTAATCAAAAAATTATTGCCGACTAAAGAACAAGATAATGGGTCAGCTAAACAATATATAGATATGTAAATTTCACCGCAATATAGTAAATGTCATTGTCTAATGAGCAAAACGGTGGTAATCTTAGTTTTCAACAAACTTACAGCAATTTCAAAACTACGATTACTTTAAAATAAACCGTCAAGCAGTAGTGTCTTAACAAAATCCTCACAGGCCAAAGAAAGATCTACAAAGAATTCCAGTTCTATCTTACAAAGTAATTACCTTTTGATCAATATTGATTTAAAAGCGACAAAGACTTTTCAAGAAATAATCTACGCAGTGACAATCTGAAAGCGTCATTTATGAATTTTGGATCTTGAAAAGTATCTACGAAGACGAATCCATACAAAGAATAAACTTTGCAGTAAGAAATTCCGATTTTGCAAAAAATGTGTTTTTGAAGAGATCAGTAAACTCTCCATATATGCAGTCTAGATCCCGTCTCCAGCATCTGTTTGAAGAAAATCTTCGTGAAACAACTTCACAATAAAGAATTAAATCATTGCAAAGGATTATCTAAAGGAAGAGAATAGCATTTCTTAGAGATCTCAGAATGGTATACCCAGAGTGTTTCACAAATGTATACACTATACACAGAAATCTTTTATGATATTCAAAATGAACCTTTTCACCTATTTTCGCACCTATACTAGCTTTATTGCCTATCAGTTTTAATTTCGTCCCGTTTGTTCAAAAAAATGTAATTCTCAAAAGATACCTTTTGTTTTTCCCATTTGATAAATCATCGTTTTTACAATATACAATGAAAGAGGGGAATTTGATTTTCAAACTTAAGTAAATTCTATTTCTGAAGATTCTTTATACTTGAATCGCATCAATTTATAAAATAACCTAGGAAATAATAGGAAGGAAAAAATAAAATTTCAAGTTGTATAGGACGAAACCAGAGTAATACTTAAATATTATTTTATGTTTTTTTAATTTAATTTTGATTATATTTATTTTTTACACTTATCTGTGTGCCATGCCGTTAACCATATGTTGAATGAACATTAAATTAAGAGCAAAAAAGAATCAAGGAGTAAAAAGCAAAAAACCATTTTAAATCATTTTTCCTCAGATTTATAGTAATGTTAAAAATTATGTCAAGGTTGTTTAATAAAACAACTAAAAAAAATCTTAAATTAGTACATAAAGAAAAAATATTTTTTTAAATATAAAAAACCTTAATGTACTAAAATTATATAAAAAAATTAATGGATGTACAATAATTATTCCGAAAGGTGTGGCAGGTACATATTTTTTTATTTCAATCATTTACAGAAAGAAAAATATCTACTCGGAAATCTAAAATAATGTTTCATTTTGTAAGAAACCACAACCACAAATTAACAAACCATTAGTAAAGAAGATGAACCACTAAGGGACCTTCAAATTTATTTTCCATTAAAAGTTGTGTGGCCTATCATTTGGCGAGTTTTTAAGTTATACGCCATATCAAATAGGGGGTTCGCTTTATAATATTTTAAAAATTATTTCGTGTGAATCGTGATTCATCAAATTACAATAATTTCCTTACATTTTTCAGACGAGATTGACTTCAGAAATAAATCATCAAGTTATTTTTTTAACTTGTTAAATCCGATAACAGTAAATTAAAAAGAGAATATTCTAAGGTAATTTTGATTATCGCAAAGTGTAATAAGCAAATTTAATTTACTCCGTTTTAGTTCGATATTTAATATGTGCAGAGAAGAGGATGCTGCTTTCCTCCATCATCCGGAGGAGCAACAACGCGTCTTCTAATTAGTGATGCTGTCAGCTCGCATGACTGATGACGGCGTCCGCGACCCCAGCAACATTAAGAATGTGACTTACAATATCGGAAAACTCTCCAAATACAACCATTCTAAGTATTTTAGCGTTACGTCAGACCCATGTCAACCTACCCATATCTGACCGTCAAAAATCTGTTTGTCTGTTAGAATATGGAATAGCTTTTAGAAATTAAATAGAGTAAAATCACATTCTGATTTCTGACAGGATTGTATCCTGGGGGACCACCGGTAAACACGAATAAATGAATCCCAAAATGGAAGACCGGACCTATTATACTATTATAGATTATGCAATTGTATGTCGGCGAACAATAACGTGTAATATTTCTTTGTCGCTTCCTACTGTGGACGTTTGATATCTTTGTTAAATTGGGTTTCTATTCTCTGATGAATTAACAGAAAATCCAGAAAGGACTAACAAATGTTAAAATAAAAAAAAAGTTTATGCTCTTGAAAATACCTAGAATTCTGTTAGTGTTATTGTAATTATGTACCTATAACTTCGTCATAGTATTGTTTACGATTTGCAACGACAACAACAGGAATTTGACAATTATGTGAATATGTGGATATGTTTTAAAAGTTATCTATAAAAATCCAATGCCATTTTACGAGTAATTAAGCTCTACACAGAGCTTTGTTGACTGAAAAGATATCATCTTAATGTGATTGTAATGTACCTAATCTAAAAAATATTGTAACATTAGATCTTTTAGAAATCTAGAAATTTTTCTGACGAAAGTAATTGAAAATAGTTACGTGGAAATAATTTTTGATATAAATAGAACAGGAAGAATGTTAGGATGAAATGAACAACAATAAATTAATTTAGGGGCCTACTAAACAGAATATCGAATCCAAGTAGACATGACAATGTTTTTATCGATTAATGGCTTAATGTACTGGTTACAAATAATTGATTACTCAATTAGTTGATTACTTAATTGATTAGTCGACTTTTCGAAACAGTCAGTTCATGTAGTAGTACATCGGCTAATCGAGTACGTCCTGTTCATTCAGTAACGATTGTACTCATAAACATTTGATTTTTCGAAATAGAAATTTTGAAAGTAGAATCTCTTAATCGGTTAGTCTACATAATCCAATTTAATTATAAGATTCCATTTTATTTCTTAATTAATTAGAAATTCTGTTTCTCATTTATTTCAGGCGAATATTTTTATGCATGAATACTCAATTTTATGCAGTACCATTATAATATGTCATTATTAATTAATAATGCAAATCGATTTATGATTTATGTTTAATAAACACGAAAGCTACTGTTTTACTAACATGACTTATATGAATTTTATTTTAGTGTTATTATTAATGTAATGCAATTAAAATGGTATTATCTTCATTAAAGCGGAATTACCGTAATTAAAGATTAATAAACTCGGTATTTATTATCAAAATAAATTTAAGAAAAAATTCTTTTAAAGTATCTTACACGTTAAAGTAATATTTCTGTCATGCGAATCCCAATATGTCCAAATGTAGTTATTATTAATTTGTCTCCAAAGAGATATCAAGAAGATATTAATTGGTTATTAGGTACTTTATGAGAATCTTCCAATCTTTTGAATTTATAAATTTCTAGAATTTTGAGAATTTAATCTACGCTGTAGAACTTTAAATTTTCTCAATTAATGATTAGTATATTAGAAACTTAAAAGCTTTTAAGTAAAATTAATAATTGATTTTATTTTTTAATTATTATTAATGTCTATTCTTCTTTAATAAAAATTTCTGTTTGTAATCATCATAACAAAAACATTTAACTTAATTCTATAAACATTTCAAATTGTTTGTTTACACCAAATGATCATTCTTCACATAATTTATTAAATCTGTTCATTCACATCCCATAAAAAAATCATAAAAAATACATTTTGAAGTAAAAAAAGTGTATAAAAGAAAAAAAAGTTGTTTATTTTGAAAATGAAATTTTATTGAGTGGAACGGTGTTATCATATTACCAATGAACTACCGAAAGCCATTAAAACAACTCTAAACAAATTAAAAAGCAGTAAAATAAATAATACAACGTTACAACCGCATAACTTAATAATAATTACCCAATGAAAAGGGTTAAATAATTTACAGCACTATCAAATCTCATCGCGTCACAATTTATCACTGGAATGCTTATTTAATAGCCCCGAGGCTCGTCGGATTTACACGAACGCGAACCGAACACATTCTTGCTTCATAAATTGCGCTCAACAAGTAGCTTATATACCGTGACGGTTATATTGTTATTACTGTACTTATGGTTGCTAACAGATGTAACCCTACCGCGATTATATTAGTTGGCTATTACATAATTTGAATCCAAAATAATCGCGACTAATCAATATTGCAACACTTAATAATTGATGATTCTCTCATTATACGCTCCCACTTCCTGTTCACAAATAATTTTTTACAACATAAATACTTATGATTAACTCGACTGAAATTGATTAAATAACAATTAATAACCACTTACTTCATTTCTATATTCGTTTAGAACTGCTTCCGTTTGAAACCAAACTACAAGAGCTACTGAAGGAATTTGTAAAAGTTAGGTAAAGCTATAAAATCGTCAAACTTTGTGTACCTATTATACAAAATTCTTTTACAAATACTAAAGGTGACCGACCTCTCGTAATTCTGTCCGACCTCCTGCAGCTGGGATTGAGATGTCCACTCTGCTTTTATGCAAAAATTACAGCAGCTTCATACACAAAACGTCATAAATTTTCAAGAGGGTAGTAAGTGTCAGTTGCGTAAGATACATTTGCAAGGTTTACTACAGGTAGGTGGAATTTTTCTTAGAAAGCTTTTAAAGCATAAAATTTCTAAGAATCTGCGATTTTTAACTAAAAGTAATGAACTTACCGAACTGACTTCTCATCCAGGGATAAAGAGGACTCGGTAACGCCGCAGGATTATTCGCGGTTTGTTGTTGCTGCTGCTGCTGCTGTTGCTGCTGCTGCTGCAAGGTAGGTTGTTGATGTGGGGCACTTTGTTGATGCATATTTGCACCTTGCTGACCGCCATACATCATATGTTGTTGTTGCTGGTGGTGTCCTCCTTGCTGGTGATGTTGTTGCTGCGGATGTTCTTGCATATGATGTCCCATATGATGGTTACCCATACCCTGAGAAGTATCCAGGGGCGGACTACCCGTAGAACCTAAAACGCCACCGTGGCTTACTGCAGCTGCCTGCAGCTTGCAGCTAGCGTATACCACAGGTGTTTGATGTCCATTTGGAGCCCCATTGCTCACCATATGCATATTACTTGGACTATCCGGCCTATACCCTTGATTACCATCCATTTGTTGGTGTTGCGCCCCATAATAAGCCGGATTTCTCATATCCATTCTATCATAAGGGGGAAACCTAGGATAGGGCATAGCTTGTGGAGGTTGCCCAGCAGCGGGTGGTCCTCCTCCATAATGATGAGGAGGAATACCCTGCCGTAACCCCACAACCGAAGGATCACCGCATGAATTAGGGTCCGTCTGAACAGCACCTCCACCTTGAGGCACCTGCACTGCAGCTCCATAATGCTGATGTTGATGCGGATGTTCCGCAGAAACCACTCCACCATTACGCATGTCCGGCATATACGAGTTAGCAAAGTAAGAACTCATACTCTTAGATTGAGATCACAACCACTTTCAGTATTACTAAAAACACTGTTTAATAAATTCACTCACAACCACGGTTAAAGGACCTCATTTCGTCCATTATTACTAACTTTAATTTACAAATAAAAATTAAATCACTGCACACACTCGAAAAATTTGGACGAATCCTCAAAATTTGACGTACCACGACGTCCAGGCGGTCAGCAGTCGCTTGTCACTTATAAACTGAAGAAAATCGTGTTGTTGAATCCCACCCTGAAAATAAGAATAGCATTAGTGAATGACACTGAATAAAAAAACAGAATAATATAAATTAGACATTTTCCGAGTTTTAATAACCTTCCATGTTTGGATGCGATGAAATCTCCTTGGTGAAGCTCAAATGGCAAATGGCCAAGAAAACAAGTAAAGGGCAGACAAGAAATGAGTGACACATGTAAAGTGAGACAGCTCATCATTTGGGTAACACGCTTCATATACACATGTGCCCGCGGAATGCGACACTTGCAGCTAGTTAGTACAGAATTCCGAAAATGAGGGAAGTTCCGACTATTATATAGACACTTAAAAACTATTGCCTCTTGTAGGCATATCATGTAAGATTAGATCTGCCCTACTACACAGAAACGTTAAAAATGAGTTAAAAATGCACTTCTACTAACGGATTGCCAAAAAAATGTTGAAGAAAAGTGGGCAAGTGTATAAAAATCTACTTTTAGATTTTAAAAAATTTAAAAACATTAGTTTTTAAGTCTTATTGCTATGTAGTAGTTATAAAGATATATCGCTATTAATTTATTTACATATTAAATTGTTAGTTATCAGTTCTGAATGCATTACATGTGTATAAATTTAATTTAAGGGAAAAAAATATTAAATCACATACATTAGAAGCTTTGATCTTTAAAAACAGTTTTAATGAATCAAAAATTATTTGCAACTAAAGGCAGATTTAATAATAAAAAATTAAAAAGCATGTCATTCAGTAGCACAAATAGAAATTAACTTATCAGTTGAAGAGAGTTTTGTTTATAAAGTCTAAAGTACGATAATGTTATTTACGGTCGTCTTAAGAAATTTCCTTTCTGCAATCTGGTATGGCTATCTTTAAAACAACCGTTTCAACATGAAAAACAATCTAGAAAGCATGTCAAGAAATACTACGAATCCTATCCTACATAACTAGGCAAACATGAACTGTGTCGACCACTTAACCATACGAAAACCGGTGACATACGTGACATGTCAACCACACGTGTTTGAAGTACAAGGTAATCATGAAATAGCAAACAAGGTGTAGATGTTTCGGGAACTTGGCTCGTTTACTGCGGTCGTGTCAGAGGGCAGATACTCAGAGTTGCTCTATAAATCCTCTGCAACAATCTAAACGAGATCTGGAAATCCTCACTTCTCAGAATACGAGTGATAATGGATGTGAAACTTCGTATCGTACCTGTAGTAATTTCAGGTGACAAACTTTAAAACAACAGTTTATGTTTAACAATATTTACTTCCTGAAAATTTAAGCAAAAGACAGATTTTATTTGTTAGGGATTGCGTGTACAAATACTAGTGTGTCACTTATGAATTAAAAAAGAAAGAACGAAATCGAAACACGTTTTCATTGAGTGTGCCAAAATATCTTTGATAAATTATTAACAGTAGACAATTACTTGCTTGTAATGTAAATTAGAAAAAGAACATTCAGCTTTCTTAAGTGATAAATATTAGTCTGACAAAGCTGCAGAAAAATATTCCCGTTATTAAAATTTCGCTATTTTGAAAACTTAAAACACAAAAAACAGAAATGAATCATCTCTTTAGACGTAAACGTAGTAAAGCGCAAAATTAAGAAACTGTGCTTAATTCTCTTTATTAATCATTTACAACAACCATAATTATAAATAGCTTTTGACTACCCTAATTAACTTACGCTCATTTATTTCATAATAGTATTACCTAGTTAGTCTAAAATAATACAATTCCATAATTTTATTCAACATGTATCTAATTATTACAGAAGCCTTGAAGAAAAACTTTTTAGATGACCGTTTTAACAAAATATTTTGTCAACAAAATTATCTGATCTACATGATTTTCTAACTCACATTAGGTAAGTTCATTTTGGGTTTTGAGAAAGATGGGAGATATAATCAAATTGCTTAGCTCAGTGCAGCGAAAGAAATGCAATACTACTAATAATCGACGCCATCGAGATAATTATAAAACAACAATCTTAGTAATTTCACAAGAATCTCTAAATTCGAAGTACTGTGTACAACGTTTTCTCGATTTATAATTTGAGAGCATGAACAATAATGAGGTAATATCGTTATACAGATGTGTATTCAAAATACCATTGAATTAACTGCCTTACGTCCTTCAGAACATGGAAAGAATTCTCTTTCAATTTCTTCTACTTTTGCGAAACAGAAGTTTATATCTAACAATCTAAATGAAACTAGATAGGCTAGACATAGCCTTTTTTCTAGTGATGACAGTGAGTTTATAATCGGACAGTGCAAGTAATCTTCTTGGACCGCTTTGCAGTAGGTCCTGTTTTCAATTTTCTGTCCATACTGAAATATTCAGTGTAGCTGAAGCTAGAGCACAACTTCTTTCAATATTGATCACTTCCAGGAGCTCAATAACACACGTTTCCGATACTGTTCACACTTTTCCAAACAAGCAGGACAGAGCAAACCAAACCAACCTCGGAAAGGTCACTACTATTCATCATGCCATATCTGTCTTCTTAAAAATCGTAGGTACACTGTTGATTATTACAATGGCAAAAGCTATCAGTACTTTACCAAAAACAATTTATGATTATCAATAAAGAAATACTGAACAGGGTTACAAAGGAGTAACATCTTTTTTGCGGATGTCATATAAACTGCATATAAACTCAATAAGCAGAAGGATTTTACGTGATAAATCCAAGGACACGGTGGAATCAAAACTATTCCAGAATTCGAATCAACGAGATAAGAGACTTGAGAAGATTGAAGAGTTTGGAAGATAAGTCAATGACGTCAAAACCAGCAAATGTCTAAAACAGTTTTTTTTTGTATAGCATATTGTGAAGAAACTTGATAAAGTAGAAATATAAAATATCTAGGATATTCCTCGATCTTTAATAACATACGGACAAACTCCAGGACCAGGTAAGACGAAAGGAATCCAAAAGATTCAGATAACTGCAAAACTGCGACGAGATCAGGTATGTAGCAACTAGCGCTAGCTTTTTTTGCCATTTTAGCAAAACACGTCTCGTATCAGTTCGAGCTCTCTTTATCGAACTAATGAAAACTTTGTACAAGTCATAAACTCAGAGATATTGGTTCCATATTCTTTTCTTCAAACCTGTTGGTACTAGAATAGGTCAACCTTTGTTTAATTAGACCTTCAAACTAACGGTCTGGTGAAACAATCTCAGCCTCAAAACAACTGATACGGCCTGAAGTGTCCAAAGCAGCCCAATGCCTTTTGCAGTATACTTTGGAGACCCATTAGAATCTTTTGAAAACGATGTAGACGGTTTCCAGAGCACTTCTAAACGCATCAACTACTTTAAGGTTCTTCAGACTTTGGAAATCATTAATCTTGAAAGCCAAGTCGAACAGATTTTACTTTTTTCTTAAGTCATAAAGAAGTGCATTGAACTGTCTGTATTGAAAGTACGGAATACTAAAAACAAGCCAAAAAGGATCGTTACATTCCATGCTTTGACAGCTTTCACTTGGATATTTTTAACAAAACTGGTATCTTTTCAACATTATTTTATTTATTGGCAATTAACACAGTTAATACAATTACGATCCCTAGTTCTGAGATATCCTTCTTGGAGTTTTGATTTTGCAGAGATTCTTCTACCTTGACCCTTCTCAAAATTAGAGTTTTTAGTTCATCTGACTTGGTCATTGGAAATTTTCTAAATAAGCACTGTTTGCACTTTGGCTCTTGGTGCTTACCTTCACTAATCAGTCAGGAATGTCATGAATTCAATAGTAAAGTGCATATTACATAAAAATCAACCAAAGAGTGTAACTTAAGATGATTCAAAAGAGCAATGATACTTACCTATCGTTCTTTTGTTACTTAAAAGCGAGAAGTTGCACAAATATTTAATTTTCCAAAAGCATGCAATGCGACACAGATGTTTCAAGACTACCAATAGTCTATAGACCGCAAGATGAGAAACGTAGATTTATCTTTTAAAGATGCTTGCTACAGTCTTAAAATCTACAGAAAACCTACCTAGGATGTCTTAAGAAAAGCCCTATAACACACTTATAATACAATTTGATTAGTTCACTTCTCTTTTCTAGATTAATGGCTGAAGAGGAACCTTTCAACTGTCTCAATAAGTCAAGAGGATGAACGACAGGCAATCCAAAATGGGTTATATTTGCAGATTTTAATTTGGAAACAGGAAATGGAGCTGGAGGAAGAGCTATCCTCTCTTATTCTGTCTAAATCTATCTCAGATTTGGTAATAATATTGGCACAAAAGAGATTTAATTTGTTTCAGGAAGTAAAAGAACAGGAATAATTTCAGCCACAATTACAAATATAATCTTTTCCCTCTTGACTATTTTTCTACGTGTTTCCAAGTTGCAGTTTAAAATGAGAATAACATTAATGCATTGAAGAAACAGAAGAAGTAGCTTCCGCCGTCAAATCTTCAGTTTGGCATCTCCAAAGGTTCACTACCTTTGTCTTTTTGAAAGACCAGAATAAAATCCACACTGCCATACCTGTTCCTCCTATTAGTGTGAATTATATTCTGGCCTCCCTGGGGCGTATACTGAAAAACCCCTATATATGGGTGTAATATTTTTCAATGTAGAAACACCCATAAAAGTTTCATTGACATTGGTTAAGGCAGCTGAGAGCAGCCCAGTTTAGTGAAAGCTTTCCGACCTATAATATTTTTTGAGAGGCCCAAAGGGAACACTTAGACGAACGGCGAAATATCTGTCGACATATTTTCGATGTAGAATCACCAGTAGACTCATTGTGTCATCACCTTGTAAGTACAAACAAAGAAAGATTTAAAGAAAAAGCAGAACTATAATATAATTCTAGAGATGCCTCAAGAATCAAGAAATCTCTATTTAAACTTCACATAAAATTCTATAGGAGGTCAAAGAAGTTGTCTACTGAACCAGATTAAGACTCTAATATTGAATCATCTTAAATGATATATTAATGCTGTCATGACCCGTTTTCTCTGCCAATTAGGTTTTAAGAAGGAAGACTTTCCTTGTTCTTGAAGATGTTTAATGCAGTTTAATATAAAAAAACAAACTTTTACTAGCATTATGTTGTTTTAATTTTCAAAAACGTCCCAACTGATGCTACGCATACAAATGCGTTTTTATAGCATGGTGCATGCATGGTCAAAATTTAATTTCATTCACAAAACGTATAAAAATTGTTACGTAACACAGTAGCAGTACAAGGCAAAAATGTAATTTCATGTCAGACATAATCCCATCTGTCACCAAAGAATAATAAACAATTCCATGCTGGTAACCTAGAAATTTACATAAAATATCAGTAGGTTTTATTATTTTCCGACAGTTTCGGTTAGGAAAAAAACTGAAAAATTAGAAAAATATGTATATACAGGTATTTTGCAAGCTACGTTTGAACAACTAACCAAATGTATGAGGTCATTTGTCGGTAAAACTATGCAGTTTGTATTTATGACTTTTCATAAATCTAAAGAATTTCATGCTAATGTCAGAACAAGTTTCGCAAAAAAGGTTGACATGCTGCAATTTAAATGTCATTCGCCTGATGCAAGTACAAGAAAGCAACTAACTGCAAGAATACTAAAGGCATTTTAAACTTGCATAACTAGAATAAATTCATTATAAAGCGAAAGAAAAAATTAATATTATATAATGCATGAACAGAACGTCTGGGAAACATACCATAAGTACACAACAAAGAAAACTGTTAATGTAAATCATTTTAAAGAGAATTGATTTTTCAACACTTTTTGCGTTAATTGGATATAAATTATATTAATTAGTCATTATGATGCTACATATATTCTCCACATAATTAGCTTATCTACCTCTACCTGCACACATTTACAAGTTATGGAAACAATGACTGTTAATCTATCATCATATGTATCTAGCTACCTATCTACATAATAAGCTTAGCCTTAAGTACTAATGAATAATTTTGTTTTTCTTTACATTAAAGAAAAATATACCCCACTGCAGGTGCAGGTCTTAATTGTGTTAATCAATCAAATCCAGCACTGTTAAGTTGGAAGCTGAATACTCTTAGCCGGAAAGAAGTTTTTTAGGTAAAAAGTGTATCTAATACAATCCGACAGCTTTTTAATTGTATGTGCCCATAAATATGGGGTTTGAAGAACGACACACGATTTGTTAGGTTGAAAGTTTCCGCAGCACACATGCAATTCGTTAACCGCAGCCAGCCAACGTGACGCCGCCATCAAGCTACGGTTTTTGCAAAACCACCATTTTTTACCAGAGACATGTTTTGATGTACTTGGTGCTTTTGTTTTTTAATGTCAAAGATTTATTGCTCGGTCTAGAGACTGAAAATGCTTAGTAAGTGAATCTCAAAACGAAATCTTAAGAATGTGGTCTACAACCATAGTTGACTGTTTTTTCTTTGTTTTGTTTAATAAATACAGAACTCATAGTTTCATTTGTCACCCTGGCTGTTTGTATCAGTTTTTTTTGGAACAACTCTGAATATTTTATAATTGATCGGAAAATATTATTTTTTGGATAAATTGACTTCACGATCCAGTAAAATATATTTACATGAGGTCAAATTATTCCTAATTTTTAAAATCAACGAAAACTGACAAACACCAATCATTTATACACAAAGAAATAAGAAAATAAATGTACGAATAAATTACGATTACAAAACTACATTAAAAAATAGTTAAACATAGGTAAAGCTGCCAAGTATTTATTTATCATTTCTAAAAGACGTGAAAAATGAAATGCAGCAATTCTGGCACTACAGATCGTTTAAATTTAGATATGTGTAGTATTCGCCCATGTGAAAAAAAAACACTGAAATATTTACCTTGAATTAAAAAATAATAATAATGATAATTTATCTATGCTACACATAAATCTTGAGATTTTGACTAAATTCCTACAACCTATTATTGTCTGACCTTCTTGATGAGTTTAAAAGCGAATTCTGATAATCACAAGAATTTAAATTATAAACATTAGTAAAATTGCTACTGTTCGTCTTTTTTGTATAAATTATATAAAAATTGCCGACACAGTTTCATCTTACTAATTCAAGGTCTGGTTTTTATTGAACAAAGGAGAATGATCGACTCTTATCTAAGAAAAACGTTAAGTGTTCCACATCTATAAGTCATACGAAGAATAATAATTACAGTTGCCTTGACATTTATGCGGGTACGTCTGAATGAGATCGTTCATGCAGAAAGCAACCAAATAATTCTAGAAAACCAATAATATTCAGTTTACTCTTAATATTATCTGGTGGACAAACTGACGGTAGCATTACAAATAATTTCTTACTTTTAACGTTTTGTCGCCAAGTTCGTTGCTATTTTTCCAGGTAGTTTGTGATAAAACAAGTTATGACGTACTGAAACCACCTAATATAAGACAAGGACACTAAAAAAAACATATATTATTAAATGAAGATGTGCAGTAGAACTAATAATTTTAAGAGCCTTTTTCTATTTTCATCCTCATTTTTTTTCAATACATTTCAAGTTTGTTCCATCGGTGGTAAGATTCCATAAACTAAGTGACATCTTTACTTACTTTAAGTTGCCAAGAAAATTGCATCACGTGTCAGGAAATCATAATAAGAAAGTGTTTGTACAGGTAATTAATCTAATAGTTTTAGTTTCACTGATAAATTCAGATTTCTGATTTACTTTTTTTTTTTGTTCAAGGTGAAAACAAACGAAAATTCACGCAACCCAGGAAGAATCACAAAAAGAATATAAAAGAAATGAAGATAGTGAGAAGTGTAAGACAAATACTCTTCAACACTGCAAAATACCAAAGGTTTGATAATTTTTATGTTTACACTTACAAGAAGTCGTTTCGAGCAAAACTTATAAGATCTGATTAATCGACTCAAATTTAACATTTAAGTTGCATCGGCTAGTAAACTGACCGCTATAGACCTTTTAGAATTTTTAGCGAAGCTGTCGGTCACATTTTTGAAGTTAATGAAGCATGAAGAAAGTATCCATGACTTGGAAAACCATTTACAAAATTTATAAACTATGGTGCACCAAATCCAAATGACAAGAATACGCTTGTCTTCGATTACTAATCAATATTGGGTCTCAGACAAAAACACACAAAACTTACAGACATACATCATGCCCAAAGCTGGGGTTTAGGTCAGGTCGGTGCTCAGATTAGAAATCCATAGGTCTTTACCGGCCTGTCAAGCCGTTGGAACCTGTTGGGCTGTTTGGGCTTGTCGGGCATTTCGAGTCGTTGAAGCCTATCTAGCCAATCGGCCCTATCCGGACTTCAGGCTCTTCGGGGCCCTCGGGCCTGTCGGGTCGTTCGGGTCTTTGAGACTTCCCGGACCGTTCGGGACTGTCGGGCCTCTTGATCCGTTTGGGTCTCTCGGGTCTGTCAGACTGTTCGGACTTTTCGGGTCGGTCAAGGAATTACAGAGTTTCTTTCAGGTCGCGTGAAGTTTATCTTCAGCCGGGCCGAACCGGGTCTGGAAATTTCAGCCCATGCAAGCTTCTGCGACAAGTACGGCTTATCATTATTACTATTGATGTTAATAGGGCTTATTGCACACTCTATCGTGTTAATAGGACACAATGTCAGCAGGGTAATTTATATTAATCATTATTTATTCTGAAACCAATTGTGAGCTGAAAAACTCTTCTTGTCAACAGTTAGCTAAATGAGCTTTGGGCTTAATATCTCCACTAACGAGAACAACATCATCAGCAATTAAGAATATCGAATATTTTGTCAAGATAGTTGAAACTGTAAGACCAGACCAGCTAATCCTAGCAAGCTTTGATACAGTCAGATTATTCAAAAAACGTCTATGCAGCTGAAGCTCAGCATATCATCGTACAAACACTGAAAAGAAATCGCATTTTGCAGGAACGAGCAAAATTAAAAGTTACTTACATATTTTAAAATTAGAAGTTTGGTATAGCAATTGGTTTATGTTCATAGAGGGGTTTTGGGCAATCTCGGGAAAAGTAAAAACTGCTTCCAAGGTATGTTTGTGATACGGCTACACAGGTTGCTAAACTAAGACAACTTTCTAACGTTTCTTAGTAGTCATCTTTTGATAATATTTGCAATGGTAGTGGAGTCAAACAACAATACCCTTCCTAAGCGTTTTGCTACGTTCGCAGAATATGTACCGAAAAACTATACATCTACAGTATAACTTAAATAACCATAACAATGTAAAGACAAGCGTCTTAGAGCAAAGATGACAATGCTCCACATAAAAAAGGATACTTAATGCTACAACACTACAACCAGCCTAACGTTTGAAATTAAGCAAAATATATTACAGATGATGCAGCTGAAAAAAGTGCTCACAGATTAACTCAGAAAAACGGGAAACATACACAACATAAGCGCAGAAATCAAATCCTCAAAACCAAAGACCAACAGACAAGGAATGCTATCTGCAGTGAACCGTGTCGTGCAGGAGACGTACACTATAGAAGAGAAACAACTAGACCGCTACATACGTAAAAGGGGAGTTAGTAATCGACCTAGAATTACGATGCTCGTAATATGGGAGAAAATTCACAGGATTCATCCAATGGAGAAAAACAAAACTCGATGGAACGATTGACTGATTAAGAGAATAACTAATAAACCAGAATAGCTTAGATATAGCGCCAACCTTACTATCCAGTCTGAGTTGCTCACTGTGCAACTGGTTATGGTAGGACGAAAACAGGAGCAGCTTCTAAAAGTTTTCAGTATCGAAAAGGAAATAATTTGGTTTCAAGTTATTTGTATCTACACATAACAGGACTATGAGCGAGTTCTGAGACATAAAGACACATTATTACACGATTTGAAGTGGGAATTCTTCGAGGCTCTTCTTAGTTCAAACATTTGGTCCAAATCAATAAAAAACAGCGACTTGGAATTATACAAACACTCGATTCTTTGGAAGTTTTGTAAAACCAAAAGAAAGAATTGGTAATTTTAGATAATATCATCGACTGCAAATTCCAACTCTGTTGAAAGTAAACACAGGAGGATTATTAACGTTTTGTTAATTAAACTAACTATTAATCCCAAGAGAAGATACAAAGATGTCAAAAAAGTGTGAAAGAAGTAAAGATAAAGAGAGATACTATCTATCAACTACTCATAGAAATTATACCAAACTGAAAAGGAGTGGAAAAATGAATAAAATAGTGACCAGTAGGGTGTGGTGCAAAAGTTCACAGATGAATGGATGCAATCTAATTCTGAGCAGAAAGCATTTTAGATTTGGGAAAGACTAATTTAAGTCAAAAATTAATACGTATTTGGATTTGTAAAGCCAAATGCATAAAGAAAAACATACCATAGTTAATCGATTATGGCTTGGTAATTTGACTAAATCTTCTTATGTTAACAAAAATACTGCAAGGAATACTTTTTCCTTTAGTTTATTTACAATGTATTTTATTTTTAGTTTTATGGAATTGGATAAAGAGACCATAAATTCAATTTAGGTGAAGTAAGATGTTTAAAACTTTTTCCAATAAGAAATGAAATCGTTGGTCCCATGTCAAAACAATCTTTGAGATTGAGAAAATGCCTACTACTGTTTGAAGTTGATGTTAGTGTAGTTCCGTTGGTTTCTAGATTTTACTGAAACTGTTTCAGACAACCAATGTAAAGAGATTATAAAGATTGAGTTTTGTCGCTTTCCTGCATCACTTTATTTTCAATTTAATGGACTTTTGTGACTAACTATTGAACTAACCAGGTAATGTTTGATTTTTCAAGCTCCACTCCCTCTAGAACCTTCCCCTAACTGTCTTGGAATGATTACTGGTTTTAATAACACTTTCTTTTAGTTGCAGTGCCACCTACTGTATCAGAAACAATAATAACGACACTTTGCAACAAGAAAATAAATTGATTAAGTGAATATTGGTCTAACTAGCCAAAATCAGTATGAAGGTTATCCAGTTATCCACAAGAAGAAGGAAGAAATGGACATAGATTGACCTAAAATCAGGAGCATCTTTTAGTGTTTATATCTCTTCATTGACAAATATCTACAATCAGCATAAAATTATTGAAACCTTCACAAAATGAATACTGCCTAAAGAGAAATTCGTTCTTTTTTTAGATGTTTCTGTAAGTTTCATAAATGCCACATTTCTGATGATGATAACAATCTAAGATTAGTACTCTGTTATATGTAAACAAAAATAAAAGATAATAGTATTTCCTTTAAAAACCAAAATTATCTTTGAACCTCTTTCAATAAAAGTTTCACTAACAGGAAGCGAACGCATTGTTTGAAATTCAAAAGTATCTATCTTATCCCAATTAGTTGCGGCTTAAGGAAAAAGAATATTTAAGCATTTCCTTTGTAATTTCTATAACAGAATATTTTATTGAAGTACTTATGATTTACTGTACAGCTGTAATAAACATTCACTCGCCATAATAGTACTTGTTATGAACAACGTTTAACTTCAAATAGGAAAAGTATGTTTTAATCGAACTAATTTACATACTTTGAGTTAATCCATAGTTCTGATTTACTGGAGTAATAAGCAATGCGCGGTATTCCGGTAAAATAAAAGAATTCTCACCGACACATCTATATTTTGCTTCTAAGTGTTCAATGCATTCTAATTCCTTAATTAAATTACTTTTTCTTATTCTGATGTTATTTCATATTCAAACCAGCCCTATACTGATACGTCCTTGTATCTATCGCTTTTATTTGCTAAACTTTCGAGTTTTTCTTTTATTATTAGGTATTGCTGTTTCAGATTTTTCGATACAATTTGACACTATTATGCAATAATAAATAATAAAAGTCGTCTCCATTAAAAAAAAACACACTTAATACAAATAGCTATCATTTAGAATATTTTATCCTTTTCTGGGGAAAATAAATACTACTTAGTACAAAAAAATTCGTAATGATTAAATAAACAGCTAATAAAAAATACATTTAGAAAGTGACAATGAATAATTTACCTTCTAGTAAATAGACGATAATGAGAAAAGACAGTTATTTGTTTAAGAAACGTAATGGGTAAATGCCTAAATGAGATTTGCATGTAAATGATAGTAGTACCACAGTAGGGTCTAACTTTTAATTTAATCAAAGAAGTTGACGCTCCAGGGGGTTTTTGGGATAGAATGGGTTTACGTCACAGGAGGGTGGTAAAACGGGTGGTGCGCTCTGTATGATTGGAGTAAGGATTTCAAATCCCCGTTTAAACATTATCCTGTGTGAAATGTTAATAATGCTATAGTTCGCAAAAAAAAATCCCATTTCTCGGTTAATTAAGTTTTTAACTGACAAGTAAAGATTTCACTGCGGTTCTTTTCTTGCATAATAAACCTCCGGAAATTAATCAATTTAAATACAGAATTTAACTTCATACAGTCAATTCGTTTCTATAGAAGTTTCAGATTATCTGAAAAATATATTTTTTGGAACTTACACAAACTTTCTAATGTAAGAATGAAACAAACCAAATTAAACCATCTCATTTATTTATTGATTAAAAACGATCATATAAACTGATTAAATAAGTGTATTGAGAAATGTTTAACTAGACCATTACACTTCATTTCCTATACAGATTAAGTACATTAATCATTTGCTACCATATAGAATTGAAAAGCGTGATATTGACTTCTTCTTTATAGTATGATACGTAAACATGATTGAAAGAAACCAAAATTACGATGACAATCACGAAGATTTTAACTGAACATTCTAAAAACAAGCCCAAAAAATAACTTCAATGAGTCAAATCAAACTCATCTCAAAACAGCACGTACACAAGACTTCTGTCTTCTGGAGCATTCAAGATCAATGAACAATGAGAACAGATCAACAGTCACTTGGTCAACTGAATGAAAATAAACTTTAAAAACAGCCTTAACTATATAAATATTATATTTAATGACTGCTTTGGTCAGTCGTAGAACTGTCTTTTAGATGAAATCAGTCAGTTTGTTTTTAGGGAAAATCAATATGGCAATTTGTGGGCTTTTGGTTTCTAATCACAAATACGAAAGAAATCAACTCTAATCCTAGATCGTTTGTTTTAGCCGTTTGAAGCGAATCAACTGCATTACAAGGCCAAGTATCTTTAGCATAATCTATCTGGGGATATGGAGTGGAATCAGTGTTAGAAAAATGCAAGGAAATCTTATTCAGAGCCAAAAAACTTAGAACATCACATATTGTCGAAATTTAAGCTTTTTCCTGCTTACCAAAAATAGAAAATTGCTCTATCTCGGCTTCTCTCCGTATGGTATTCGCTGAAAAAGTTGTATCGCACAACAACCAAGCAAAGTATCTTTCAAGAATTCTTCAATCTAATTTTGATTTTGCTTACAATTGCAAATTCTGGAATATTACTTGTTTTGCTACAAAACATAATCCCAAATCTTCGTCATGGTTATTAAGGGGATCAGCAGCAGCTTTGATTTTTTGTCGGATCGTTTCGCACATTTTAATATTTAAGTGGTTTTCGCTAGTATGAGTTTCGATTATTACGGTGGCATTACTAGCATGAACATGAACATCCTATTGATATTATCTTCTTGCTTTTGATTTTCTGCAGGAACAATCACTTTGTCTTTGTCAAGTAGTCAAATTGGTGATTAGCAAATTACGCCATTTTATACATTGACGCTTGCCGTTCCCTTGTTGTATTTGTCTTTGCTTTGGTTCCATAAGTCGAAATTCTAGCAAAGTAAAACCTTCACCATTAGATTAGGTTTCTTTCATTTGGCCAAGCCCACTTCTTTGCGTCTAGACTAGGAATGACTAGAAACACATGAGATAACAGCTTGTCATTCATCTTTGACTATTTAGTTATCAAGTCCTGCTCCATATATGTACTACTGCACACAAGAACTGACTGTACTGGGTACTATATACAAGTTTAGATCACCAATATAGAAGAAACAATATATTCTTGAGAAATTTTCTTAAAGGCTTAAAGCCTGATAATGATATGATGGTCGGTTGCAGAAAATAGGTAAGTAGGAAAGTACGTTACCCCGAAAAGTTACTGTAGTTGTATTTCTTCCAGAGCAACTTAACCTTCCATATATGTATAGCCACGTCTTTGGTTTTTACACAGTTCTGAATTCAGTTTTAGGCATATACTCATTAATGAACTTTGGTAAGCTGCAAACTATCAAGACTACTGAATTGCAATAGGTTAGCGCTTTTTTACAGTTGAATAACTTTTTAATCTGCAACACTGTACAAATGTAACTAAGAATATCTTAAAGATTAACATTTTGTTCGAATGAAACTGCGGAAAGAATAGATATTTACTTATCACTCTGGAGATAACGATATCGATTTAAAAAAAAACTACAAGAAATAAATAAAACCGACAATGAAAATTTCAATTCAGAAATGTAGTGTGCTTTGGTATAGTAAATTATGCTAACAGTTGATTATAAATTGTTGAGTTTCACACCAGTTACATCGAAATGAGGTATCTAAATGAAGTAGAAGTTGCTCGTGTTATTGCAGCTATTGAGAATGGCACCACTATTCGACAAGTTGCAAGAAATTTTTACGTGAGCTCTTCTGTTGTTCATCGTGTGGAATCGTGACCTAGAAACCGGAGGGACAAGGTCCCAAGAGGAAAACGAATCAAAGCCAGGATCGATTTTTAATCCTATCCTTCTTACGTTCTCGCACATCTACAGCAGCAGATCTTCAAAATGATTCATGGATTAGAGATTTCTGACCAGACTGTTAGGAATAGACTGAGAGAGAAAACCTGAGATCAAGAAAAGACGTGCCAAGACCAATTTGATGCAACATCACGTAAGATCTCGTTTAAGTTTTGTTCGTGAATATGCCGCAAGGCAACTTAGACAATGGAGACCAGTACTGTTCTCAGATGGTCACGAATCGTTGTGATGATCGAGTACTTGTATATCGACGACCAAATGAACGGCATTCTGTAACTACCGTGCAAGAAGTTAAAAAATTTGGTGGTGGGTTTGGGGTGGAATTAGTCTTGAGGAAAGAACAGATCTTGCAGTAGTTCCAGGGAACCTAACAGTTGAACGGTAGATTGACCTTATTCTGGAGGATCATGTCGTATGTACCAGCCGCTTATGGTATAGGTCTAATTTGGTATTTATGCAAGACAATGCAAGGCCTCTTACTGCGGCTATCACCATGAACTTTCGTCTCCACCACGGGATTCAAAACATTGATTGGCCTCCGCTAAGTCCTGACCTAAACCCCATAGAACATCTTTTAGACTTGATGGATAGACGTGTTTGAAAGCGTCCAGACTCTCGAACAGTTAGCAAATGGTCTAGTCGAAGGCTGGGAGAATATACCTCAAGAAAACATTCGTAGGCTCATTCGAAGCATGCCTCGAAGATATCAAGCAGTTCTTCATGCCAATGAAAGACACACACGATGTTAGTGAAGCAGACCTTCTCGGCAACTGTACGTTATTTAGGCAGGATGGCTTGCTCTTCACTTTATTTTTTGTAATTTTTGTGAATTGATATTATCTTACGAATTTCTCTGTTAAATTTGTATTATTTTCGCAAATTTATTGGTAGAATGTTAGTCTTTCAGATATTTATGAATACATTTGTACATTGTTGCATATTAAAAAAGTTCTTCAGATGAACATAAGGGTTCCTCTAATTATTTTGAGCAGTGTACAAGCTTTATATTATTCCTTTCAATCATCATTTTCTACAAAAACAATATTTATCAAAGAAAGCAATAAGAACCTGGTCTGAAACTGAACAAATAATTTTTTCCATAAGAAGGTAATTTAACAAACTTTTGGTAAAAGCTTCGGTTCTAACAGTCTCTGTGGACTGTGGCAAAAAATTAATCTTGAGATTCGTAGCAAAATTATTTTTACTTATGGATATCAGAAACGTCCATTTTTATTACAAATACAGAAAAACAGACATCTTGATTTTTATTGCTTTATTGTAGCTAGCAGAACTAAAGACTAATTTTCGTTTTAGGTAGCTAACAGGGTTGAATGCTTATACTAAACCAAAGGCATTTCATAGTAACAGGAGAGGACGTTGGGGAAAATTTTACAAGAGATGGAAAACATGAATACAAGACCTACACAATTTACACATCCAGAATGATGGAAAGAAACATCAATACGTCACTTACGATAGAATGGCAAAGCGAAGACTGGTTATATTTATTAGATTTTATTTTAGAAGTAGAATCTTATTTTTTAAAGCCTCTACACTTTTAATAATTCATTAATTACAAAATGACAAGTTTAGAAGCTTTGTGCAAATTATAATTTTTTCCTGTTGATTATTTTGAATACGAATCAATTTTTCATGTTGTATTTGTTATGATAAATGAAAAATCACCTTCTGCAAGTGTAACTTTAATAACTATGGTTCAGAATCAATACTAAATAATATTGTATATATTAATATTACAAACACGACTCCACTTGGCAATAAAAAATGTCGGTATTTATTAACACTTATGGTATTTACACAGACATAAATTATGTATTACTAGTGGACAAAGTTTTTTACATATTAAATTATATTACTGTTACTGACTTCATTATAAATAAATACATTATTTATAATAATGTACCGATTTAGCGCGATAATAAAATCAAGTTTGAATATAATAAATTTGTTAACTTTTTCATTAGAGATTATTATACAAGAAATGCCCAAAAAAATCGAAAACTATCAAACTGGATTGTTTGAAAGGAGGTGCTTGAGCTTTTAAATATTTGAAAAGTGCGCTTCTTCCTACACGATAGTAACGAACCTGTTGGGAAACTATTGAACGTTCTTTGCTTTATATAAATACGTCGGTAATACAGAAGACCCTAACTATAGATAGGTGTAAGGAAACTATAAAGTTGTACAGATTCCCTTTGGAGACAAAAAATAATAAATTATCGACTTGTTTTAATTAAATCCTTAAAATAATTTAAATCTGTCACATCACGATAAGAAATACTAAGGCAATTAATAATCATAACCCATGTTTATGAATAAACAATAAAGAAATCTTTCGGCGCATTTTTTGAAAATAATGATCATACATTATTGTGGACACCCTATTGCATATATCAGAGTAGTTGATAGTGTAGGGTGATTTACTGCCTCGGCGTATCGAGAGACCATTGAAAAGGCAATTGAAATCGGTCCGCGTAATCGCACATGATGAAAACAATTCATCAATGCTGGCTGAATCGATAATGCCTGTGTAACTTCATGAAAATGCAAACGGTGAGCTGGCAAGGACAAAGGGCGCAGGGTAAATGTACAGGACGACAAAGCACTGGAAACGGGGTAGCTGACCCACCCCGACAAGCCGATAGCGTGCGGCAGGAATTTTAATCGGACTAAAACAATCTGCGTTGCAGAATCCGGACACCGGTCGAAACCCGGAACTTTTGTTAACGGCTGTACTACTTCAATTTCCGGACTTCTAAATACAGAGAGATACGGCTGGATATTCATAAATACTACTATATTCAAACTTTGTTGTTACATAAAGTTTATGGCGTGGTAAGATAAGTACATCGAACTGCTGCATTCTTGGTATGCTAATAAAATTTTAACTTTACCTGTTCTCATGAAACTCTACTTTTTATAACTAAAAATTCCAAGATTTTGGTTGACCTGGGGTCAGCAAGATGTCCATCAGTATCACGAACAGAACATGTAACGTAAAAACTTTTTTTCTAAGAAAAACTTGTAAAAAAGTAACTTAACTCGAACTTTTTATGGAAGTTTTAATTTTAGACAACTAGAAGAAAGAAATTTATGCATTTAGATGTAAGACGCGTCAGACTTAACTAAAATAGTGCAAGAAGTATGAAAACATTCATCAAATGGTGTAAGATAAAATGCGATCCTGATAACCTTCTAACCTTTCGTTAAGGATATTTTCAAAAAAAAATGCCAAGCAGATAATTCAATTCTAAAAATAATAAATTTTCAATAAACAATTACAATAATAGAATGCATTTATTATTTTGTGATCATTGATCAGATAAAGAAGTTGGTCGTATTTTGAATAGGAAATAATGAAGAGAAGTTGAGCGCGCGCGGATAATCAAAAAAACTGGCAGCCCCTACCCTCTAGGTGTGAAGTCATAAAGTATTTAGTGTGGCTACAAAACTTAACAGGCAAAGGTCAAGAAATCTCACAAATAACGTATAGATGGCAGTAAAAGGCGTTTTGGATCGGAAGTTTGGGAGGGGCCGTAGGGTGGGTTAGCACCCGAGTGATTGAATGCAGGGTGGAGTCGCCCCTACCGGATGAAAGGGGAAAATGTAAAACAATGATGGCTGCTATCCATCAAAATGGTTGCCATAAAATGAGATGTTAATTCCTTTTAATGGCCGTTTAAAACTTTTATTCGTTTTTAAACGATTTCATGCTTACGGCCCAAGACTACTGGAAGTATCAGACTGTCAGTAGTTTTGTGACACAGCAGGAAACCGTTTGCATACAGAATAAAGATATATTCACAGTGAGTGTTATTTATAAATGTAATTACAGAGAAAAAAAGAGATACCACTTCCTTGAATTAAATTAATAACACAAATTAGTTTTTTGGTAAATTTTTTTAGTAAGACTATAAAATTGTAGAAACATAATTTTCATTTGTCAAGATTCAGAATCTAATTTATTATCTAAAGTTACTTAATGAGTATAGTAACAGAATTAAAAAGTAAAACAAAAAAGGTTTTTAAGTTGATGAAAGTCAAAAAGAATAAATACAAGAATAACAAGGAAGCACAATCACCTACAAAAAAATAGACTGGTAAGTATTTTATATGCAAATTACTATATGATTATAAACATTAATGTAGTTTTATAAAAAATACAAGGATTATACCAGTAATTATCTTTTTTTTTAACTTGTGCAACAAACTATATTAATATTTATCATACCAAATCTAAACACTTACAAGTAGTTAACTGTAATTTTAAACGAACAGATAAATAAAAAATAATAAAATTCAAATGATGGATGTTACTAAATCAAACTGTAACGGAAATGTAGTAATTATAAATAACATAGAAAATTACTCTTGGGTAGCGATTAGAATTAGATTAGACAGGAGAATAGAATTAAATTTCCTCTTAAGTTAAGCATTATTATATCAAAACCAAGATATGTTTGCATATTTTTACTCAGAATGTCTTTTTTCTCTTAATTTATTGTTATTTTATGCCTTGCATTAGCATTTCTAAATCTGCAACGTGAGTAAAAACAACTGTTATACTAATCAAAACTTAATGTTATTAAAAAAACAAATGCATTCAAACCACAAAAACAATTTATTCCAATGAAAAATCAAAAGTGAAAAATCCGATCAAATCCTTTGACATCTATATTTTTTTTAACGCGGGACAATATGAAATTGTAAAACCAAAGCGCAGAGGAGGAAAACGTTTGGCCCATCCGGCTGATTATCACTCAAAGCACACATGAGTGGAGTGTTGCGGAATCAGCAGCGGTCCGGGAACATTCAGCAGCTCACGATAAACGGGGCTCATAATTCACTTGCTACACCCTCTCTCGCACACACACAAGCCTCATACCTTTATGTATGTACTACCTCAGGTTCAATTTCAATCACATATTGTATTACACACCACGTAAAACTCTTCAATATAAATTTGTTGTTGTATGATTTATTGTGTTTACACCTTGTAAAATAATCTGAACAATGAATGGAGGGCAAAAACTGATTTTTAATTAAACTAACTATTAAATTTATTGGGTGCTATTTAATGCCTGTAGAGAAAGGTCGTAAAATTGATAAAATCATAGAATTCGTTTTAATAAACTGTAGTGTGTGTATATATGGTTAATGTGGATTTGTTTGGAATAAGTTATCCGTGCCTTTCGAAATTGTGCCTATTTACCTACCCTTAAATTATGTTTAAGTCAGTTTGATTAAAAGCCACTTTCTATACTTTAAATCAATTTAAAATTTGAATTCTGTTTATTACAGAATACGATTATCGCAATAGAAGCTTGTAGGCATAATTTGAATGGTACGCAAATGTGCACGTTTACATTTTAAATCTCTATTATAAAAGAATTTCAAGATCTTATAATTCTTGTTGTTGATGAGGAAATCAATAGCTAAAGTTGAACTACAATATAACAAATTTAAAAAAATTGTGCACAAGAATTCTCAACTTCTAGGAGACGAGAAACTTTATTTTGAAAGGTTAGGTTAGATAAAAAACAGATTTGGGAACAAGCTATTTCCAAGAAGGTTCAGAATGGGCCTATAATCACGATTCTTATCTCTCCTTAATCTTCTCGTATACTAACCAGTTCCACGTAATTGCTAAAATTAATATACATACCCTTAAAAAGGTTTCTAAGAAATATATTTTGTAATGATTGTAATCCTTAAAAATACATAGTACAATCAGAAAATAAAAACAGTTGACCTGCTTCACTTCATATGGAATTCTTCTATTAAAGAAATAAATTTTCAAAACCCGCAAAATATGACAATAGCATACCTGAGAGTGAAAGTATGTGATTAGTTTTCAGTATTTAGGACTTCAAAAACAGGTGGATGTTGAACCGTATCTATAACAGAATTTGCATCGTCCCCATCATCTCTAATTTTTACAAGCAAAATGGAATTTTAGAGAGCAATAAATTTAGACAACAGCAGTTTGTATTTGAAATGAAAAAATAGCCCTTTTATCGTTGTGCAGTTACATATTTGAGATGAGCAGGGAGAAATAAAAAATGATGATAACGGGGAATAACAGTAGAAAAGCTGCTTGTAACTTCCAGTTGTTTTCCTGTTAGTAACCTCATTCTTCATTTAAAGAAATACTACTTATATATTTTCTTAAGTAGTGAAATATTTCTAGCAAATTTCGAGACAATAAGTAAATAACGAAGAAAATATAAACAGAAGAAATATACTTTTAAAATATCTAGAAGAACTAAAACGTGAACTACAAATAAAAGTGAGAAATAAATACTAAATACTATAAGAAAAACATTTAGAAGAAAAAGGTTCAAGAGTAAAAGAAGAAAAAGTTCTTTAATACAAAAAAATATTAGGCTAATGCTAGGATAATTCAATGCCATTGGGAGCTACTAATGGCTTCGCTTAAAATGGGTTTCACTTCGCAATTATGATAAATTCTTTAAGGAAGCTGCTTTAAAGTAATTGATTTTGCAATGAATTAAGAACTAAGAGAATCAATGTTCGAAAAAAAAAGCTAGATCGGTTAAAATGAAATCCCAGAAACAATAATTCCATCATTGGTTAAAGGCTAAATCTACGTTACAAGTTAAAAAAAGCTATAGCTTAGGATCTGTCTTAGAGTAGGAGATCCTACGCGTTATGCGAAAACAGTTTTGTAACATCGTCGTAGCCCCGTCAAAAACATGCAGGCAAAGAACTGTGATGTTTTTATTGTTCTGTCACACCTATAACTGATGCTAAACATAGTGTATTCAACACGGGGTTTAAAACAACTAGGATGCAATCAACAATAATAAGGCGGCTTCTGCAGAAACAAGAGTAATCGACCGAAACGATATTATTGATCATTTTTAAGATTCAAACATCGGACAGGACGGCTTAAAAGACGCTTTCTTGCCTATTAAGAGTTTGTGACGTTTTCGATTTTGTTATTCTAATGGATACAATCTATCTTTGTCTTTTATTGTAGAACATATAAAATGTTCAAGAAGACACCGAGCTTAAGCAGTTTCAACACTTCTCACCCGTTGGACTGAATTTGATATCCCACCCAAGTTGATAAAAGAAAAAACTGTTAATAAATCGACTTCAGACTTGCCTTTAATTCAGACCACCACCATATCAAGTTTGAACAAATTTTAATGCTTTTGATTTAACAGTTATGTTATAGCTTTAGCTTTAGATTGAAATTAGGTCTCTGATCGCCAGCCACCCCTTCACATTTCTCTCAGACGTTTCCTACATTGAGGCTTCAAAATCATCTGACTCCCCCACAGTTTCCGACGGACGACGACGCTACCGGGAAAAGACCGTTCACAACCACCGAACAAGCTGCTCGGGTATAATATCGTTTTTTTACTACCGTTGTTCAGACCATCAACATTGTTCAGGTCATCTTAACTCAATATTTCACGAATGAAACTTTCGTCACTGATGTGCTACGCTAGCTGAATGTTTCTCGGCATCACCATCACCACTAATGGGCCACGCTTCGCTACCGGGTTCACCGTCAACCGATCAGAACATCTAGCTGCGTGCTCCTTGTCTGGCACTTCATTGCTGTTACACCAAGGGGGCGTTTGCGTACGAAAATATTGAGAGTTAACCAGTGTCATATACAGCGTAGACGTTCAACACCACTGAGTTCACTTTATCAAGTAATCCAAGTTTGTGAGCCTCTGATCCTGCAAGCTTTGGGCACCATCAACCTCAGACATGTTTGGAGTCTCAGTCTTGTTCAAACACAATAGGACATCGCCACCATGCTACCAAGACAGTTTTCTGAACTCTCCAAAAGGTTTTGTAAAAACAATAATTTTTAAAAAAGATAAAAATGTTTTAGTGCAGTTCCATCCTATCGTCGTGTGTGTTTCAATTCCATATTACATATCATCACTAGACCACGCCACGCTCGCGCATGCTCTTTTACTTGTAGGCTTCGCTTCATTACCATCAAATTATGGTTCACGGTCTGAAGAAAAGACTAAACCTTAATTCGACCCTTAATCAGTCAGCCTGTGGAAATTAATTCTATTAATGAAATTTCAAGGCTATCCAGATTACAGTAAATTTTGATTATAATATAATTTCAGTTGGAGAACCTTATAAGTCCAAAAAAGTTAAACAAACTGCATTTGGTCGCTGTATTTTGTTCATTTATTGGCCAATATGAGTTTTACCAGTAAGGTTCAAATCGATAACAAAAAACAGAAGTTAACCAAAAATGAAAGTCCGTGAAAGCCTTGCCCCCGTATTAGTAGACACATCTTGGCTGTGTGTTAATAAATTTTCAGAATTCTATGAAATTTTAATTTTGGAGAAGAATGAGGAATTTACAAAAATTTGGATTTTGAACACTTATTTGATGTTGAAGATATAGCTTCACATTCTCGTTCATCTTCTTTGAATTAACTCCTCAAGTTCCGAATTATAATTATAAAGCATTTTGCAATTCTTCAAAATTCAAATGATAAATTTTCAAATGTGATCAATTTAGGTTGTTATGTTCATCTCTCGTTGAAGAGATATAAGAACGATTGAAACGATTTTAACTTTCAGTAAAACTTTTTATCGGAGAAGAAGGTACACGGAAAAAAATTTTTTGTTGGGGCTACAAAAGATTTAGTGGAATTTTGGACAACAAATATTTTTGCAAGAACAGCAAATATTTTTGTCACACTGTATAATTTTTTGCTCTTGTCACTACAGCAATTTGGTAGATACAACAAATTAATAATGGAGTTAGGAACAGATTAATTTGTTCCTACAGCAAACAAATATTTGCTGTCCAAAGTTCCACTAAATTTCTTGTTGCACCAACAAAACATTTTTTTGCGTGTATGTTTTGAAATTGAGGTCGTTGAAGAATGAGATTTAAATTGTAAATTTTGATTTTAGAGATAAGATTTCGGCTTCTACCACTAACGATGACGTTATGACTCAAAACAAATAAATCGCAAGATTTTTGTAATCAAGTTGGAGTTAGAAAGAATTCTACTACGTACGCCATATAGAGTTTTAATATACGGTGCAATAAATACATTTTGTTGCTTAATCCAAAATCAAAATTCCAGATTTAGAGGTCGATATTGACTGGTCTCTGCTCAAAAGCAATTAAGATACAAACAAAGTTCTTCCAAAGCTCTTTCTACAAATTAATTCATTAATAAAAATCTTTTAGAGAATGAGGTTCACTAGAAATATGAGTGCACGTCGTGCATTCTTTCATCACCACATATATTTTGATTCTAATGTTGACAGAATATTAGAAATTCAGGTTTGAACGAACAGCCACTTCTATCAACAATAAGAGTTACAGTCTCACAGACAATCTCGTGGGAAAATGATAAAGATCCAGAGCTCTTACCAAATGAAAAATATGAAGAGGATTTTAATGTGATATATAACAATTACTGAGGTGATACTTCAAAAATGCCATTTTTCAGGAGACGACCGTAGTAATAAAAGGCAACCCAAAACTTCTTCTCATTCTACGAAACTAAAATGCGATGTATTCCAACACTGGCAAGTCTAATCACACTACCTAATCATACTTTTTATTGCACAATGATGCACTGTTAATTTTTTATTAGCAAATCACAATTATCATTGATTATTTTAATGTGAATGTAAATGCCAAAATCCATAAAACAGGTTGAGAAAAATACTGCATATGAAATTCAATAAGAATGTGAATTTCTTAAGATCAAACTGGAAACTTATTTTTGATTTTGTAATTGCTTAAAGATTATAATTCTTGCCGTCAAAATTCCTAAAAATTAATAATCCGTTAATTAATGAATATGAACCAAAACCAAACATAGTACATTATAGATGCCCAAATTAATTTTAGAAATGCTCAAATATTTTATTTTATTTTTATAGGTGCATCACTAGTAGCGGCTATTAGTATCTGGCAGATTATATCTTGTTCTTTCATGTTTTACTGCCTATTTTGGAGATTATGTATACAGTGAAGGATTCGTGTTTGATCAAGTTGTAAAATCTAACGAAAGTAACGAAAAGCCATTTACATAATTAATGTTATTAGACTTTATTATTTATGTCTTTGAGTTACTTTCGTTTATTGGCAGAACGTGGTTTGTAGAATCTTCCATTAATTAAATTCCGAAAATTCCACCATGACCAAAAGAAAATTAAAATCAATTACAAAAAATGCTTTCCAGCATTTATTTAGAAAATGTTGATTACAAAAATAAAACAAGAAGAAAGAGAGCGATTATAAATTGCCTTAATGATAGATTTATTAATGACATAGGATGATTACAAAAACGGCAGACTGTTAAAAAGGAAAAAGCTATTAATCACCAAATAAATCCCAAAGGTATAAATATTTTATACTATACTGCTTAATCCATCGCTAAATTAAATGATACACACAGGAAAACAGAAACATTAAAATTATTAATATTTTTTTTTGTTCCGATAAGAGAATTGTATAATGGACTACTAATTTATGTAATTTTTTTTTATTTAATGTGATTTTGCGAGAATGTTGAAATGCATAGTACAATTATTAATTATGAGAAAGGTACCCAACCAGTATATGCAAATTACTTTCGCAATAAAAAAAAGAGAAAAATAGCTAGTAGAATTTAATTCGATTAGCGGTTCAGAATATTATATTCCATTACAAGGAATTATTTCTACTTTTTTTAATTTATAAAAATCACAGTAATTAATTTTTTCCTACATCCTTTTCAACACAAATCTTATTTAAGATGCCCACCAAACATGCAACCTGTAGAGAGAGGAACTGCTTGAAAATATATAGCCATCTGGACTGATAACTAAACAGAGAAGAGCATTTTGTCTAAAGCTCAAGCTTATCTGGTTTTGCTAATGGGCATAACAGATTCTAAGGCAAACATAGAACAGCAGTAAGCTTTCGAAAGCGAAGCAAGAGAAATAAGAGAGAACTCTAAATAGGTAATAAAGTTTGCCGTAATCGTTATTACTTATTTATTTTGGCTGCGCACAAAGGATGATAGGCGAAATCACTGGTTTTACTTTCTAAAGTATTCGCGCATCGATTTTTTTCCAGAACATTCTAAATAAGAAAGTGACATTATAAATAACAAAATAAAAAGGTAACTTTAATAAAAATTGTTTTTCCATCCATTACAGAAGGTATATAAATCAATCTCAAAAAAATATGAAGGGTTTTTGTGTTAACTTAAAAAAAAGATTCGCGAATATGGTATGATACATTCCTCTAAGCATGACATTAAAGTCGGCACAACATTTTATTATATTCTGGAATTGTTTAGTGTTAAATTGATATCTCTGGTCTGGAAATAAATGATTTACGTCCTTTATCGGTTGCAAAAATTGACATGAAATCCCATCTCTCGAAATAAATACACTATGGCATATTTATAGTTGTCAGATATTATAAAATGATTTCTTATCTTTACTGACACGCCAAATACGAATGCAATTATGAAAATGTATCTAAATCCGAATTGTTTATGTATGGAAAACGTGGTGTGAATGAAAATCTACTAACTAGCGAGGAAAAGAGTTAAATAATTTTAACCCTAGTGCATGTATGTATGTTAAAATAAAAATAGAAACTTTTGTTACAAATGCGGTTGAATTATGGGTTGACTGTTATCTGGCCGCTGGCGGCGCTGATGTTCGTCGGCAATTCGCAACCACACACATCCGCGGGCCACTCAATTTATCAATTTCAGTTTTCGCTCTTGCGACATTTCTGGTTGTTTTATGGTGCTTTTATGTTTTCGGAACTATAACGCTAACTACAGTTAAAGCTATATATTCAGTAAATACAACGATATTTTTTCTATATTTCACACAGTCCTCCTCAAGGAAAGGAATTTTCATGCTACACGTAAACATCCGTGAAGTATCAATTATGTTAAAATTAGCAAAACGACATTAATACACACTACACGCTGTTATTATACCCACAAATCAACTTAATCTAAAATTTAATGAATGTTTTCAAAAACACAATGCAGTTAAAAATAAAACAGAAACTCCAAAAATAACAAAAGAAATAAATTCTCTGAAAAACACAAAGCTTCAGAAACTGTTACATAAGAAAATAAGTTTGGCAAGTAGAAGATATTAGCAAAGTAGAAAGTTTGAAAACGATTTCAATACTTTTTAAAACTGACAATGGACACTTTCTAACGCATCCTAAAACTTCCAAACAAAAACGACGCACCTTTTATGCTGTAAAAGTATATCAGAGCAAAACTCATGGAAATATTGTACTAAACTAACAAAAACTTCAAAAATGTGAAAGTTTCGGTTAACATGCATTTACAAAATTGTGTTTGGCTATTATTCGTAGGCACGTGTATATGGTTCGATTTTGTATGATGTTGTGCAATGCAGGAAGAAAACAAGTTGGTTTTAATTGCGTATGCATAGTATTTCTAATAAAGAACAAGTTTCTTTTTTTGAAATAATTCTAGAATTTTTATGAAACACAAATTAGATCTGCAGATCTAACGGTTGTTTTGAATTTTTGAATTAAACTCCAGTCTACCTTCGTGTTTTGGGTTCGTTATTGCTGATTTATTAATAGCCTTTTTAATCAAAATGCTAATTTCATTCTTACTAAATGTTGTTTAAACAAAATAGATGAATTATTAGAATTCTACACATGTTAATATAATTCATAACGTAAGCAAAATTGCAAACAAATTAAATGTTTAAAATGAAATAAATTAAAAACATTTTGATCTATTGGTTGTTAAGTGACGCCAGTTAACAGCAACCAGCAACAACAAACACTTTGATCTGGACTTAAATTTATTCTATTGCTATTTGCTACAAACTTTACATGGTATTTTTGATTTTAATAGAAATAAATTTAATAGGGAAAACAAATTCTAGCAAAGAACATGAAAATATTTAGATTCATTGTTGGTATTTTTTGTACAATAGTAAAACACTATTTAACTAAATTCTTAGTATTAAAAAGAATTGAATGAAGAAGGAAGTGAGGCTAGCAGAAGCATTAAAAAAACAAAAATACAAAAGTTTTGGCCTTTACATCTTTTCTAATTTTGAACAGAACTTTGGAGCGAACGACTTCCTCTATTATAGTTCTACCAAAACCAAGAAAGTAAAAATAAGAAAGCAAACTATATTTTCTAGAGTTATCCTATTTGCAGATGTCGTAGTAGTTGCCAAAACCTTTATAGGTAAGTGAAACTGGCAATAGCAATAAACTACAGAATTCTAGTAACTGCCCGACTTCAAGAAGATTACTTGTTCTTATCCCTCTTCTTTTTTTTTTGTTCCACCTAATAGATATACTGGTGATATTACGTTTTATAACTTTTGATTGACACTGCCTTTTTTCCTGATTAAATACTAGTTCTTAAACTACCATTTACTATAGCAAACATTTTTTCTTTCAGTCTTTATTTTTGCAGTATCCTATACTGAAATAATATTAAGAAACCAATGATCAATCTTCCTCTTTGAAAAGCTTTAGACCAATAAATTTAAACGCAATGTGAGATTGGAAGACACTTCAACCCTTCCGTACTGATATGGGCTTGTGAGAGCCCAACAAGATCAATTTTTATAACTGCTAAGAATTGGATTTCTTTAGAAATGTTTTTCTTTTTAATAGCTTCAAACAGTAATAATACAAACATCATAGGTATAGATTGAGACTGATTCATATCTCTTACACAATTCTTCCTCCAACCCCTTACTGGGTCTCACAGACTCATCATCAGTAACAACCTAAGTATTCTTCCAGCTGGGATCAATTTTTCTGACGTTCCTATATATATGGTTATTTTTCAGAAAACTTATCCTTCCTAAAGTTTTCAAAATACTTAAGAAATAAACTTTCTTTGTTATTGAAACTATCAATATATATATATTCGAGTTTTACGGTCTTCACCGCCTCCCTTTGCTCAACCGTTTCCATCTCTCTCTCTGATGTTGCAATCTCCATCTTCTATTCCTCTCGCTTTCATCGCCTCATGGACCTGGTTCCTCCACGATCGTCTGGGTCGTCCTCTTTTTCTTCTGCCCAACGGGCTCCATTCCGTTATTTTCTTAATCCATCTGTTGTCGCTCGATCTCCTTATGTGGCCGTACCATTTTTATCTTTTTCCTTCTATGAATGTGACGATGTCTTTTTCTATCTTAGATCTTTCTTTTATCTCTTCGTTTCTCTTTCTTTCCATTCCGCAGCATCTGCGAAGGCATTCCATCTCTGTTGCTATTATTTTGTTTTTGTTTCTTTTGTTTACAACCCAGTTTTCTGCTCCATATGTCATGATGCTTCGTATTAGTGTTTTATATATTTGGATTTTCATTTTCATATTTATGTGCCGGAATTTAATTTGCTTATTGCCGTTCGCGTTTGCCCCAATCTCTGTCGTATTTGTTCTTCCGTCGTTGCATCTTTTGTTAAAATACATCCCAGATATTTACACTTTTTCTTTCTCACAATGGTTTCGCCGTCTCCGATTTCTAAGTCTTCCATCTCACTCTCTGCTGTTGTCAGGTACTCTGTCTTCTTGAAATTGATTTCTAGTCCAGCAATGGTGTATGCCTCTTTCAATTTCCGAACCATACAACTCAGATCTTCAGGGTCTTGGGCAACCACTACTTCGTCAATGTGCTTTCTAAGTATAATTTAAATATGGTCGGTGATGTAGGGTAGCCTTGTAGGAGTCCCTTCGTCGTTTTAATGTTTCAGATTATTCTCTTCTTCATTTTAATTGATATTTCATTTTGGTCGTACATGTTTTTAATGGCTTGTATAAGATTTCGTTTTATTCCCATATATTGCATTGCTTTCTATATTCCCGCTCTTGGTGCCGAATCATAGGCTTTTCTTAGGTCAATGACCGCTAAGTGTATATCTTTGTTTTTTGGCTCTCTTCTTTTCCAGCAACTGTTCTACTGTGTATATGTGATCAATACAAGATTGATCCTCACCTATTTTTCCTTCTATTGCTTCCTCTAACTTATTTCTTACTACCCTACTATATATCCTTCCCAGGGTCGATAAAACACTTATCCCTCTGTAGTTTTCGGCTTTCTTCCTGTCGCCTCTTTTGAATATAGAGGTCGAGTACGCACGGGTCCACTCGTTTGGTGGCTTTTTCCCATTCATTGCTTTTTGAAACATATTTCTTATCATACGATGTAATTTCTCCGATCCGTGTTTTATTACTTCGGGGGATATTCCTCCAGGTCCCGGTGCCTTTTTATTTTTTGTGTATTTTATGGCTTTTCTAATTTTCGTTTCCGTTATTTGGATTTCGTCCTGTTAGGGAATCATTTATGTTTCTCATTTTCTCGTTTTATAAAATCCGGTCTGTTCTCAATAAGCAATTCTTTATAGTAATTTTCCCATTCTTTATCCTTTATAGTCGATATGTTTATTTTTTCTTTCGAATTTTGTCTTAGCAATTTCAATAGCTTCATAGCCTCCAGGTATCGTTCTATATTTGAGCATGCTTGTTGCCATTTGTCATTTTTCTTTTTTGTTATTAGTCTTTTGGCTTCTCTGTTTTTCTTTTTGTAGTTTTCGTAGTTTCTTTCGTTTTTGGTGCTAAGCCATTTTTTGCATAACTCTTTTTTCTCGTTAATTATTTCTCTCGTAGTACTACTTACTTGGTGTCGTTTGTCTTTATTCGTTGTTTCTTCTTTTTCTCCTAGGGCTTCCAATGCCGCCTGTTTTATACTCTCCTTTACATGCTTGTAGGTTTCTTCTATGTCTTCGTGTCTGTATTCGATCAATTTTTGGTCTAATCGTTGTTTATATAACTGACTTATGGACTCTTCTTGTAACAGTTGTATTTTGAATTGGTTTTCTTTGAAACTATCAATATAGTTCGAAAAATATGGAAAGGCGTACAGAAAAAAGATTCCGAATTCCAAGGATGCCAATTATAAACACAGAACCTATTTCTTGTCACTGTACTAACACGATGCAGACATTGAAAATGCTAGTAAACTTCATACATAGAAACAATTTTTATTTTAAAGAATTTCTGAAACTACTTCTTACAAGCTTTAGTTTGTTTTATACATATAATTATCCTCAAAAAATCAGAAAAAATCAATTTTGTTTATCAACCTACACGTTCTTGACATATCTGCACTAACAGTTTTTTAATGCATTTGTTCTGCATTCTGGCGATAAACCGAGGATGGTATATTCAAGTTAAATTGTTGTTAAATCAGACATTTAAGAACTTAGAAAAGCAATTAAAAGCATACCGGGTTTCAGAGACCCCACATACATACGAGTGCATGTTGAATTCACGTCAGTACGGTAGAGTTAAATAACGTTATGCCAGCAAGCACTTGTTCATACCAAGCTTCAGAAATAAAGTTTGCTAATGATCAATTTAAGCAAATCCAAAGCACGGTTGCTTTTGATGATAATATTGTTTTGTTTGTGTTTACGTATGATTGTCAATCATAGACCTTGATGATCACATAAAAGTAGCACAAAGAAATTTGTGTTCAAACAAAAAGAAACACAGAATATAAAAAATAAAAATAACAATAACAAACTTATCTTGGACAAGTCAAATTATTTAACACACTCCAGAGAAAAATAAGGTAATGTAAAAGAATTTTGGAATAAAAGCAAATCTGCGAAACAACTGCAAAGTATAAAGGCAAAAAGTTATTAATATCTCTTGCGGGAAATGACCAAGAAAAAAAAAAACAGAGAAAGAAGAAACGTGAGAGAGACCAAACCAAGGAGTGTGCGTGTGTAAGTCAACGCGGATATTAAGCATGATAAGGGTAGTGCACTTAAGACACATTAATAGAGTAAAATTATATTGTGTTTAGAATTGAGAATTTTAATTTTGCAAAATCTGAGTTTATGTTGTATTAATTTTATTAATTAATAAACGCAATTTACATAACAGAAAAATAAGGTTTAGAACACATACAATTTAATGGTGCGATATACACTTGTACCACCTGAGATTGGTACATAAATTAAATAGAGGCTCTGGTACATTGGCAACAATAGTTGTTCAAACAAACTGAGGAACACCAAGGAACGAGGCTTTAGTCGACTATAAATGAGATCTATTAGGCAAGAAGAGAAGGTAGAGAGAAACGAGCAGCACATAACACCGTAAAAAAGCAGAATAATTTTCAATAACCAACTCAGTTTTCAGAGAGGTGCGCACCCGACTGCATAATTATTTGCATCGAGCGCACAGAATTGCAGAATCAAAAGAATTTTCTTGGAGAATATCTAAGACCCTAGTAGCTTTAAAAATTATCTAGTTATAGCATACTTGATGTTAATTTGAAGTGTTCATATGCGCTTAGCAATATCGGGAAGTAATGAGCAATGGGTTGCGAAGGAATTTTCTAGGAAGTAAAAAATGCCAACTTTAGTAGCTTGTATCACCGGAACCAGATGACCTAGAAAAAGTTTTATATAAGAAAGCTTAACTAGTAGAAAACAGGATCTTAAACTGCTCAAAAAGGTTTTACTAAGGTACTATCAAAATTGTCTAAATCTAGTCTAAACGAAAGGAAACTCAAGAGATTCTTATAACAAATCTCTGTCGAGATAGTACGTTTTCTAAACAACACGTTGTCAATGAACTGTACCTATACTTTTTTAAATTTTGTATTAAAAGATGAACCCACCACCCAAGTCCATAAAAATCGAGTACCAGCTCCTACTTAAAACCTCCAAACTCGGTATATTGCTGGTCATATGACCATTTACAAGAAAGTTCAAAAAGTCTTACCTCGTTTCAGTTACCTACAGATAACAGAATTAAAAGTAGACAATTCATGTTTGCAAGTTATAAAAGGTAAGTCAACAAGAAATGGGATATTGTCAGATTGAATACTGTGAATACTATCAAAGTCAGGCTTTCTAACAATTGAATTCATCATCCAGAAATACTTCTAAATAAGTGAAACCAAAACAAGGGACTGTGAACATAATGAAAGGGATGCTTTAGGAGCAACAATAGAGTTCAAAACTTGTTGTACAAAATAACAGTTTATGACAGTATTGTAGTAACTTAAAAATAAAACTAACAATCTCCAAATAAATATGGGTATGTTAACAAAAAATCCGTACATTTACTTTATTCATATGTCGTAAAATGTTATAGTCTGTAAAATAACATCAATCTTCTTTTGAAATTTATACAAAGTTTAATAAATAAGATGTTTTTCAGATCAGTTGTTTACAAAAATTAAAGTGGAAGTCATGAAAGAAATTGAACGAAGGCGTGTGTTATTGGCGACTTTTATTTAATGCATACCTTAAAAAGATGAGCTTTTCAGTAAATCATTTTGTTCACATGAGAATACCGCACCAAACATAATCAAAAGAGTCGACAACGGAAAACTACTCGAAAGAGCTAGAGGTACTAGTAGAAAAGCCAAAAAATTGAATGAAAACAAGAAAAAGAAGCTGGAATCAAAATCTGTAGGGAAAGTTGGATAATCTTTAAGAAAATTAGACAGAAAATTCAAAATTGCACACGTATACCTAAGAAATATATCGAAAGAAGGAAATATAATAATAAAGAAACGAAAATCTGCTCCAAAGTATAGTGCAAAACAGTTGAAAAATCAAGCAAGTTTGCTGCGTAAACTGCGAGAAGGATATCTGAAGCCTTCGTATCAAAATTTTGTAATTATGGATGACGAGTCTTATTTTCTCGGTAGATGGAAGCGATTGTGCAGGCAATAAGACGTATTTTTATAAATAAGGTATTGATGTTCCCACCGGTGGTTGGCCATAAGCGCAAAAGGCAGATCTTCATCATATATAGTGCTTTAGGGACTATCTATAAATCAAAATACTTATGCGGGAGAATGTATACGTAAGGAGCTAGTCCTCTGTATAAATAAATGTCATGATGATGGTTGATACGTATTTTTGCCGGACATGGCAACGTCCCATTACGGTACAATCACAATTAACATGTTTGAACAACTAAACATCAAGTACATCCCTCGCACAGAAAATGTGGGTAACGTGCCAAAACTAAGATCTATTGACAGGTTTTGGGACCAACTTTAAAAAGGAACATTTTGCTACGTTAATGATACGAGTTTCAACCAAGTGAGCTTAGCGGAGAACTTATGTTATTTCTCCTTAGTACTATACGAAGGTAAAGTTGTTATAATCTGTTATTTTTTGTAAGTTAAATAATAAAGCTATAGTTTGTGCAGATTTTTTGTGAACATACTCATAATTCATCAATAACAGATTAGTTTTTTTTCTTATTAATCTTTCCGTGATAAAGAAGAGAATACTTCTAGAGCAATTATTATTTTTTCGATTCAAATACGATCATAAACAAAGTTGGTTGTTTCATCAATTTACAAAGATCTAATTGTAAGTCGCATACTATCTATAAATTTGGTAGTATTGTTTATTTTGATATCATCCCTTGAATAACGGATTTGCATGGGTTACAAGCACAATAAATCACTGGTCTTTTTTGAATATTAAAATTTGCATATTTTATTAAACTATTAAACTAACCAGAACCTCATTAATTTTATGACAACATTAAATACTTGAAGTTATGTCTAAATGCTTTCAATGGTTGGGCAAAATAAAAAGCTTGAAACACTTTAAAATTACTATAAATCTTTCATCGTTCCTACGAAGTATGTTAATTACCCTTTTTACCTACCCAACAAAAATTACAAATGTTCTTTTTTTGTAATACTTTCAATCTCAAAAATTAATATATCTCTCAATACGAATTAATCACCAAACCGGAAAAAATAAGATTTATTACACGGTTTATTTCTGCAAGCACCATTAAAATAATAATGTCTAAATTAGATCAACACCCAAAATAGATCTAATGTCTTGATCAAGTAAATAATATTATGGTAACAAGACGTCAAATAGTCTTAAGAATGACGCGACAGTGACAAATGTTGAAATTTAATGTGGCTGAGAAAGTCCGGGTGTACAACTGTTTGGTATAGCCGGCAGACGAGCCGCGGTGACCGCCAGTCATTACGATCTACTGCCGGACGGACAAATGGCATCCTAGATGCGGCCACTGTTTTTAGGTAGTAAAACCCAGCCTTTCCCTAATGTCTTAATTTTTCTAAATAAACCATTAAAAGTTCATCACTTAAGTTATCACAGAGATTACATAGAGGGGCAGTATAAATGAGAATGTTAGTTCTTACTTAAGGGAACAGATGTTATTATGAATTGCGTGGTAAAAACACATTATTTTTAATAATTATCCCTAGCACAATTAAGATTTTATTTTGTCTACATAACAATTTAGATTTTCATCAAAAACTTTCATAGTACTTACATACTTTATATTCTGAAGGCAGTATTTTAAAATAATCAGATTTCGTTTCTTTGGCAAATTAGTTCTTTGTTGACAATTTCCTATTTTTTGATATATTTCTGTGATTAATCACAGACGGATATATTGCTCTTACTTTTTTACTTGTCTTTAGAAAAAATCTTTTTTTTTGTGCAACTTACTATATTCATTTTAATACACGAATGTTCATTATATGCATACGTCGTAAATCATAATTAATATTAGCAGCACTCACTGATGGTATACCAACAGTTTAATTGTTTAAATTGTCCAAACCACTGTGACACGTCAATGAACTAAATTATATGGAAATTTGAGTAAGTTACTTATTACACAAATTCTAAAAATACTCTAGTCTTGAGATAAACAAATAATTATTTTAGTAGTAGTTATGTAGAAAGAGAGTCTTCATCTCACATATTAAAATCTTTTGGAAAAAGTAGGTTAAATGATTCATTTTCGCATTTCAATTCGAATCCACTATATTCCTCATGATATTATATTCAAACATCTTTAACAAAAAAAATTCGCGTTTAGTTCTAATTTTTTATTTTTTTCAAAGATTTACTCTAACACAAAAAAGTTATGATCTACAAAAATTAAATTTAAAACACGTGTTAACGGTAATAAAAATATGAAATATTCCAACATTTATTTTCTAGTGAAAGGTTTACTATAGCCAAATAGATATTTTGATATACAAGATAAATCAATACCGCTAAGCATTCAGCACAAATATGCTGTAATTCTCAAAAACATGTTGTAAATAGTTTTTATTCCTTCTACTCAAGTAGTGAGTGACCAAAACACCGTTGTAATTCCATATTTCGAAGTTCTAGGTTAACTACATACATTTCTAATTCCTGAACGAATTTTAGAGATACCGCATCATTTTTTATAAGCTCGTATCTGATTTTTTCTTTTTTCATACAATTTTTTTCTTGACCGCTTTGAATATTTAAAGGAAATAGCAGCATTTTAAATAACTTTAAGAAAATGAACTCTTATGGTTAGAGAAAGTGTAATAATAAATATAACGGAATTTCCCCATTAAATAAGTTTTCTTATTTTACCGTTGAAGGAAAAGCTAGTTATACTTATAAACTTTTTAACTTAAAAAAATCTTCATAAATTATTCCGCTAACACCAATATTAAAGTGACAATAATAAAAAAGAATATAAATTATATTTTGATGTATCTTAAATGTATTTAAAAAAAATTGAGAAAAGTCTAATATGGTATCGGCTGTCACTTTTTCTTTTTTGTCCTGCCAAATAAATCAAGTTAGCTAATTTACAACGTTAATTGGTTTTAATTCGGTTGTATTCCTTTAAAAATACATCATTCTTGCACACCTACATTTCTATGCAAGACATTCAAATCAATACAACCTACAAATCTAGTACAATATACACGTTGGGCAATAAATTTTATTTAAATAATAAAAATTTTATATTCCTTATTCACTATGTTGCAAGTGCCCCATCTAATTTTAATTGTTTCTATTGTTTATTTTAAGGCGATGTGTGTAGTATCGTGATCGAACACATAAAATAAACATAAAACAGCTAATTCCGTATAACGTACCAGTAAGTGCATTGCCATTCAAAGATGATGGTATTGAATATTAATACAAAAGTCGGAGACTCCGATCAGCGGAAATCCCCAACTTTTTCTTGGCAACAACACTAGAAAACCTACCTAGTTAGTTATGTGAACAAAATCAAAAACAAAGTTAAGGAAGGTCGTATATATGGCAATATTTATATTTACATATTTATAAAATAATAGGAAAAAACACAGGAATATAAATTAGAAACCATATGGTAGATATCGGATTTGCATGAAGTTGTACGATCTCTAAATGTCTAAAGTTTAAAGCAACAAATTAAACGGAATGTGACGGCGTATTGTGTATGTCCGGGATCGCTATGGCCTATTTATTACTTCAATTACGTCCATTATCTCTAGGATAATTCTACTAGCAACAGCATCCTCATATCGGTCATATCTAAAGTAGTACCAGACGTTCCTAATTCAGAACCCGCACCCACGCACGAACTGTTATGCAATGAAGTAGTATTTTGGAAACAATCATGAATTAGTTAAGACATTAGTTTAATTATCTCTAGACAAAAATATAAAATTCAGCCATGTCATTCTTAATTCTTAACGTATAAATTACTCATCCATTATCTTGTAGACTTGTATTTTATCTGTAAAAATGATTATTTTTTTTGCAACTCTTGTCACATGCTCGTTAGGATCGTGACCTATTAAGATGTGATATTCACATTTTTGTTGCAATTTCTTTATTTGGTGTAATATAAAATTAATTAAAACATCATCACATATAAAAATTCTGATAGTATTGATAAATGATACAGTCTTACAGAATTACTCATTAAAATAGTTTATAAACAATTAATTTTGCTTTATCCCATCGATAGAACATATTAAAGCTAAGGTAAATCACAATGTTATGGTTTGATGTGCTAAGATAACAAGAGGTAGATAACCTGATCAATATTAAATAGTACGTTACGTCTTATTATAAATAATCTAAATTAAAGTTTCCCAACTCCCACAACCTACTCTTCAATAGTAAACATTGTTTGCTAATAACATTTTGGCACCTTTCCAATGATAAGTTAATCCTGAACATGCCATAAATTTGGAAAAACTTAATTTCTTTCAAACACTCATTTGAAAGAATTTTACTTCTTGAAACTATCAATCATTGTCTTACTTGTTCATTTTCCTGTTTATCAAAATTTCCAAAACCGTAAAAGAATTATCTTGCATGTGACTCACAACAACCAGAAGAATATTAACACCAAGATGAATTTTTGCAAAGAAGTTACAAAGATACTTGGACAATTTTTGATTATAACTTTCTTGTCAATTAAATAACCACGTTTAGGATATCAGAAGGTGATCCAGCAATAGAATGAAATCTTTGGGTGACACACTGTGAAAAGCGTCCAGTAAAGCAAATGTTTTAAAGGTAATTAAAGAATCAGTCACTAATACAAAATTTTGTTCGACAATATTACAAGCTGTCAAGGACACAGCTTCTTTTCGAAAGCGCACAGATAAACCTGAAAATCCAACTCCAAAGCAAAAGTAGTCAAAAATGTTTCGATTTTGCTCACATTAATTTTGAATTCTCATTTACTAAACCTATATAACCAGTTAGGGGCCACATAAATTGACCAACTGCTTTTAAATAGTTTTTTATTCAATTCTGCTGTACAATAGCGTAAATTTGTAAGCAAGAAATTGCAAATACTATTTCTTTAACTTTCTTGTATATCTGCTGCCAGATTCATAACTATGTCGAGTAAATGAGACAAAGACAACAAGTACAAAAAATGCAAATTAAAATGAAGTTTCTTGAAGCCGTTTGGAGTGCGAAATATTCACTAAAGTAATAAAATCATCAATTTTTGGCCTTACGTTTGTATTTCAACCGCGTTTATCACAATGGCTGAGCGACCTTCAAGAGAAGGTGTAATTCAGATTCAATTTTCGTAGATTTAGACATGGGAATGAAAAGCGCCCGTATCACGGGAACAGCATTAATCGATAGCACAAATGATTTAGACATCAGATGCAACAACACTCTAGTATTTGCCATCTGCTAGAAGTGCTAGAAGATAAGAAAAGTTGAAGGTTTTACAAGACAATGCAACTGTTAAAAAGCTTAAAGTAAGCGGCATCGGTAGAGAAAAAAACAGCACATTTTTAAAAACAAGGTATAACTATTAAAATTACAAATCACAATTCCGGTCTTGTTTTAAACCTAAAAGACAAGTCTACCAAATTGGTTACAGAATGAACACCAACTGCTAAAGACAACTCCATGTTTTGCTAAACTTTGGTTCCACATTTGGAGAATTAGGAGAAGCTAAAACTTCACAGAACGTTCTTGAAATCCTTACATCCTTGTTACATAGCTGACTTAATATATAGGGTAATTCACGAGTGATGACGCCCCTTGATGAAAATGACGGGCAACCCAACCTCTGCATGTTGATATTTCTAAATTAAAAAATTGAAATAAAAGTACGATTCAAATGAGAGAAATCCTGATATGCTTTTCTAAAGTAACGTCGCTCTTTCTCTAGATAATTTCGTCCTGCAAAATTCCCGTATTCTCGAAAATTATCTCCTTCCTAATCAACATTGGAAGAGATACCAATAATGGTAAGACTGTTCATTTAAAATGAGTGCATTTGAAATGAAAAGCAAAACAACAGTTTCATTTCTAATTCGGACTCGATTTGATAAAAACAAGCAGAGTGATGTAATGTAATTTTTTGGTCATTAGTATAAAGTTCGGATTGTATGCAAACTGCAGCTCTTTATCTATGAATATTATGTTCTTTCAAAATGTTAGAACTGTCCGTTTTATTATTCTAGGGCTGTGTGGGGCACTAGAAATAAAATTGGTAATTCCAAAGTTTTGAAAAAGTATATTTCAAAAGACAGCGGTGCATTTTGCATATAATTTCAGCTTTAGTCATCAGTTTTAAAAGACGTCAAAATGTCTTAGTTCAAAATTGTCATATCAGGACTTGAGAAAGACGTAAACTAGACGTCTTTTTGATGTTAAACTTGGATATGGAATTTTGGTAATCAATACATAGCACCTTGGGTACGTCATATACGTAGCGAAAATCCGTTTCAGGTGCTTTCTTGTGTTGGCTTCACATGAGATTTTTTGAAGTCGGCGTCTATCATATTAACGGAGAAACAGAAAAGAAAAGACACAGACTAGCGTTGCATTTTACTAACAAAGTAAAGCAAGTAGCTGAACGTAAAGCTAAAACAAAAACAGAGAGCATATGATGGAATGTCAGGAAAAGTAATAAAATCTACAGGAACTACAGCTGCTGTTATTATAATTCCTTAGGGAATAATTTGAGTAGATGACCTATAGTGCGTTCCACCCAAAATTGAAATTCATCGTTTACACAGCACTGAGCAACTATGGGATAACACTTATTCTATCTTGAAGATTCCGTGTTGTAAGTCATTTTAAAGGACTCATTGTCAAAAAGGGTTTAGTGGTAGGTGCCTAGAGACGCTTTAGATTTAAGTGGGACATGCTATATTACGTTATGGATATCTTGGATGGTATATATTGAAGAGAATGAGCTTTCTATCCAATTTAATGTAATCTTTCTAACTTTTGGAACACCATGTTTGGCGCAATAGATGCCTAAAGCAAATATATCTTAAAAGCTTCGGGTGACCCTGGACATGTTCTGGTTTTTAGTACGTCCAGTCTGATTACGCAAAAATGTCCGGATTTTAAAGAATTCATTCTTCCAAAACAAAATAGTCAGATTCTTTCTAGGAGACTTACTTTTCCCCGTTTGCAATTTTCTGTCTGCGCTACACTAAACCACTGACCAAATGGAGTGTTTCATTAGTTCTCTTACTGCCGTAGGCGATAATACTTTAGGATTGTTTCCGTAATAGTACGTTGCAAATCTTGGAATAGCATAATAAACGAGGGTCATTTAATATTTAAAGAAAAAAAAACTGTTAGGACTTTAATATAGTTTATTCAAATAACGTAACTTTTCGATATAGCTTCCTTCAACATGTATATATTTATCCCACTGCTCTACTAGCTTTATTATTGGATCAGCAAAGAAATGCTAGGCTTGATGATCAGTCATATTTCCATGTTTTTTCACGTCATCGTTGTCCTTAAACTTTTTACCACGGCGAGCCAAACAAAACAAAATCCGAAAGTTTTGTCACTCTCAAAAAATGCATCTCATTCGTGCGTCAATAAAGTTGCTTGAGTTCTCTGCACACACAAAGCCTGATTTTCTTGTGTGCATCTGTAAGCTACTTAGGAACCCATCTGTTATGAGCTGTCCTGACGCTGAAATTGTTCTTCAAGGCGAGATTTTGGAGCTGGAGTTGACACTTCTACTGGACGTCTTGAACGATGCTCATCAACTACACCTATTTGGTCACATTTAGAATAGTCAACCCACTTGTAAAAATTTGTGGATTCATACAGATTTTACCATAGAATATTTAACCATTCTGGAGCAGATTTTAGAAGATGTGAAACTTTCTGAAAACAAGAATAGTCACTAAACGTTGTTCTTCGAATGTGCATTTTTCGAGAGGACATGAAATAACTTGCAGAACTTGTGTATACAAATAAACTTTTGTTTCTGCAATTGTTTAGTGATTACAGATATTTATACAGTTTCGTAATTCTAACTTATTAGATTACTTTTCCACCACAGTCGTTTTCCTCTTTAAATATTGAAGTACTCTCGTATAAAATGCCAAAGAGAAATTGCAGTGTCTTCTTAGCGTACGAATATATTAAAATGACACGTTTGTCGGCTAAAGTAGAAAAAGCAACACTCCATATATTCCATCTTGGTGTTTAAGTCTTTTTGGACAAGAAAGTGTATTAAAAATATACAGGTTTGTTCAGATTTTTGTTACTATTCAAACTCAGAAGGCAATTTTGAAGCTGACCACCCTATTAAAGCTATAAAAATCTAGAAATGATGTGTGCAACAACAGTTTTAAATTTGCAATCAACTCTTTTCGATGTGACCATAAAGTTTGTAGGAAATAGAAATGAAAGAACCTACAATGTTACAGGTATTCTAATATAAATTTCTTCAAAGTTTGTATTAATCACAGATGATGTCAGATATGACTTTCTACAGAAATAATGTCGTGGTTCATCTTTTTATGGAACGGTTAACCAAATGTACAAAATTTAATTTCGAATAACTTACAAAAAATGGCTTTTTTGTCCTTTTAAGGAAAGTACTTTTTGTCATTAATGCTAGGTCAAGTGCTATACATTTAATTAATCCTTTCCTTACAACAATGTACTGCGATATTAATTATGCAAAAAGTTGAGCATATAAGCTGTGCCTTCCTCAACACTGTAGTGATAATGACTGCATGCGAAATGAGGACACAATAGAATCATCTCAAGAGTTTGATCCAAATGCAGTTCCGACAATCAGTCTCTTCAAATTTGGCCGACATGACAATCTCTCTTGAAACAAGACAGTTACATTGTGCCATAGAATGGCTACCCAGACGCAAGTGCTAGTAAAATTTGAAACTTAGCTTTCTTAATATCTTGTAATCTTGTCAGTTTTACTTTTAATTAGTAATAAAAATAAATTTTTAAAATGAATCTAACTTGAAAGAATGAGGTTCACCATTTATTTGGAGGTTGTATACGAAACATCCTGTTTTATTTCATATATATTTTGTCAATCTGGACAATCTAGGATTTAACAGATATAGATAAGATTTTGTATACATTGAATTTTTATATTCTTTTCAAAGAATTGCTGAAAACTAAAGCTATGAGAATGGATTTATAAAACTTGACATGTTTTGCGTGAAATAACAGTTCCGAAAGGAAAATCGTTCTGACGACAGACAGAAATAAATAAAAACATAGAACAGATACTACCAGCACATTTTTTAGAATGAATCTTGTCACTAAAGAACTTTTGAATGAAAGAAAAAGCAATTTAATATGTTTAGTGTAATATAGATAATTTACATATGCGTAGGAAGACTAAAGTAGAATAAACTTGTATAGGAATCATGTTGAAGATGCCAAATGCTAATTCTGATATTATTACTTTAACAGAAACGATTTTATCTGTTTTATCTGTACCCTACCGTATTTGAATAAACGCAAATAGTAGGTATCTATGGGAGATTTAAGGCACCCACTCTTCCAGTTTCTTAGCGTTTCTGTTTGTCGCTGTTTTATGGTAATACGCTTTTTTCCATAATAGCATTTAAATCTCCCCAAACGACTTAAATATCATTTATAAGATAATACTAGAAAAATATTCCATAGATTAGTATATTTTATAAACAAAACGGTCTTTGATAAAAAAATTTTATGCTTCATAGACGGTATTTCACATTCAATGTAAAAATTGCTTAAATTTAGTGCAACACTTAATTGGGTCAATAAATATCCTTCAATCGTGTTTATTAGATAACTATCCAATATGATGAAATTAAGCGTTTGTAAAACTAGATTCAAAGGTTTGAGAAATAACAAAGAGCAAAAACGTGTAGATCTATCAGACAAGAGCATAACACTTCACTATTAGTATACGACGGACAATTTACCATAACAATGCCTGTCTGTGGAAGTAACCGAATAACTTGTATATACATATATTCCGCCTATACATAGTTAAGTCTGCAATTTTAAGAAGTAGGACATTTCAATTACAATATTTTTACTGTGCGTACAGTTATTCTAGTTCCATCCATAAAAAGATACCGTGAATACCGTACGAGGACAATTACCTTTAGTATAATAATTCGTGATTATAAATAATGTATGAAATGTAAAAAAAGTCAATTTTATATTCAACACGGTAAACATTTTGCACTACTAGTATCTTATTTGTTATGTATAAAAATGCTACAGGCAATTTCGGAAAAACACCTACTTTTGAGATGTTTATCAGAACACAGTTTGATTTATATATTTTTCTAAAAGGCGATTTCAACTTAATTACTTTAATTGCACTAATATAAATGAAATTACAGCAAACATTTAAATAAGATCCATTACAAAAGTGAAAGTTCTATGCACTATAAACTTAAGGATTTTTGTTGTTAATGAAGAATACTTTTATGAAAATGATTTATTAGGTTATAATAATTATAAGCTATGACTGTTTTTTGCTGTTTTATAAATACGACATTTACGAGGTGAAACTGGTAAAAAATTGCATTTTTATTGCAAAAGAAAGTAAATTAATTACATATCCCAGCAGAATAATCTTTATGGTTTGTTGATTAAGAACAGCAACTGCTCTTTTACTATAATGTTAATTAAAAAATTTTATATGTTAAAACAATTTGCACAACAAACATGATTCTTTTAATTACAGTTGACTTTTTAACAATTACATCTTGTTTTATTTGGGTCTGATGGACATAAAAATAAAACAACGGAATAAAAGGTTACATTAACCCCACGTGGTTCTGTAATAAATATTCAGGAACACAAAAAATACGTGTTACAATTAAGATAATAAGATTATGTATGCATCTACGATTCGACGATGACGTAGTTTGCATGTTAAGTTACAGTTAACAGAGAATCAGGTGGGTTCCGTCCTGAGCTTTACTAGGTAGGGCACATCTGCGTTAGGGGGTGGAGGGAAACGTATTAGCGGTAGGGATCTTGTAATACACGTGAACCAAGGTAGCACTACGACACGCACGAATTATGTTTCCTTTCCGTAGAAATAAGTTATCCTCAGGTACAATTATTACCACGGTAGCAGGAGGTTGAATTCATTGATACTTCATATATTAATGTCGATGTTGTTTGTTTAATGATTTTAATTAAACAAGCCTGTTATTATCAAAGGAATATGAATTAATGCGTTCCAATTTCATACCTTTGCTATCTCTGACCTAAATTCCATTGATACAAAAATCAATTTTGTATAAATAAATCGTTTCTATATTTTAATTGTTTCAGAAAGTGCATCAAATTGTGAATATAATGTAATCAAATTTTAATCTCGTTATGGTCAATTTAAACAAAATTTTTCTACTGTTCGGAAATAACAATGTAAAAATTTTTCTGATATTATCTCAACTTGTTTTTTCAACAACTATTAATTCTTCTTCATTAAAAAAATTAAAATTTCGCAATTAAAATCATCTATTGAATTGCATTTGCTTATTCATTCTCTGCGCTGATACATGATGAAAGTTTAACCTCTAAATAAAATGGATGCCTACAGCAAAATAAATAAATAAAAATTGACTGACAGCAGGTAGACAGAATTTTGAAGAATGATTGGCCAAAGAGTTGTCTGACGGGTTAACTAGAAATACACCAGGTACCTATTTGTAATAACTACCTGCACGTCTTACCCTATCACCTTTCAGATTTTGAATTTAAAATTATTATTAGTACTAATCACCCTTCATTCTTCAAAACTAGGTAAGAATGATGTGTTCAGGTTTGACGTTTCAAATTTACATTTTCCTGTTGCTTTGCCATCAACATAATTTTATAATACAAAAAAAGTCTGTTGCAACATATACCATAAAATATTATTATAGACATTAATTAATATAAGCAATTAAATTCGCATTTAATTAAATTACTTATTGCTAATTAATTAATAAGATAAGGATTAGATTTGCATGTTAACCCTGCTTAATACTAGTTTTGCACTGATAGAAAAAAAAAACAATTTTAGAATGAAATATATACATAAAAATACTTTTTTAATACTTAATACCTACAAAAAATAGCAATAAATAATAGTTCAGTTTTACAGTTAAAAATAGCAACGTTCATTAACACCTGGGAAGCAGTCCCTAGCGATGTTCCCTATATTTAACGTTGGTCGTAACTATGATAACTAATATTGAGCGAGACTTAGTTTATATACTGTCACCTATATTTAGGTGGCCCTATTTCCTGCCACACCTTGCTCCGACAGAATTTAGTGAATGTTTTTACGAGTGAATTAAAAATGCATAGATAAAATTATGACGCGATAAATCTAAAACGGTCCTTTAAGGTGTTTTACATTCTCCCTCTCTCTCTCTTTTTTCAAATGCATAAATGCAACAAACTCATTATAACCCACGTAGTTTTTATAATAAAATAATAAAGTTGCTTTGAAACTTGGCAATTCGTAGGCCGATTTGCAACAAATACTGGATTGATATTTATTCAGAATAAATAGTAGATATAATTTAGTGTTGTCATATTTTAATCAATTTTTGTATCATTACATTTATAATAGATAATAAGAAAATTTTAATGGTAACTAATAATGATAGATGTATGAGAATGTTCTCCTATAATGATGCAGTGCTACTAAATCTTTGTTTATTATGCGATGAACCATGGTCTAGAAAGCGATCAAATTTAGCCCAACTATTTTGAAAATTATGAAGCAGAATTTATATGGCAAGACGTTTGAAAAAAACATCAGTTTTGCTTACTTCCAAATGTGTTTCAATTTATCTTATTCTTTCATTGTTAGTAGTTAGTGTTTTTGCACTTCTGAAGGGTTATGATTTCTACTCCGACTGATAATAGCCTTTCAGGTTGTTTTACGTTTTAAGTGAAACTTGCGAAACACAACTCGAGTTGAACATATTGTTGTGGAATTTCAAACCAAGGTTGATTTTTTCAAGCAACTCGATACCAGAAGTCGAATGCAATCTAGGACAAGTCTTTCTGTCTGTCCCTTACTCACATGCTTCTTTTACCTCATTGAAAACCACCATTGGCTTTTCTGTGGAGTAATTGCACTTCTGGCATACATTTTTGACGTATTCACTGAGAAAGGCTATAATTTGAAAAGGAGCAGGTGAAAGGTATACTTCACAAAACACAAAAAAAGAAAGAAGATACTCCTGAGGAAATTTCAAAAGAACTGTGCTTACTAGGATCCTTCTAATCTAATTTATGATATGGTATTGTGCATCTAATCATCAACGCCAGAAAACAATAAGAATTGTCATCTTTGCGCTTTTGGTCTTGGCTCAACTTTATACATGTAATCCTATTTTAAAGACACTTCCTCTCTTTTAAAATAAAATCTCTATTTTCATTCTTACAATATTTTGTTGGTTAGAGTTTAATTCTGAAACACAGCCAAAACAATGAACCCAAACATCCAAAAAGAAACTGGAAATTTCGACATTTCTGATTTACTTAGAATAATGGAAAAGAAAGATTCTCTTCTTCTTTCCAAAGACTTTTTTAACGATCTTGCTCTTTTATACATTTTGTACAAGAATCGTGCAAATCAAGCCAGTGGGATTTTTGAAAAATAATAGACTTCTCCGTAGGTACCAGAAAGATAAAATTCTTACAAGTTTTTCTAAGTAAAGTAAGTTCAGACGATCTCGCCGAAAACGGTATCATGCCATTTCTTGACCATGAAACTTTCTTTTACTTACAGATGTCAGAAAATGTAATCTTAGATAGTCCTTGCTAAAGCTTTTTAATCTTTGCGATAACAATTTATCAAGAATAACCAAATAGTTGCGCTGTCTTATATCAAACTCAACATTTCAGATTTTACCTTTAGAGGCTGTTTGGCGTAAAACAAACAAAACAAATTATTTTCTACTTTTTATACTTTGGATTTTTAGATAGAGGAGTAATGCAACGGTAAAGAAGAATAATAGAGTTCCACTAGCTGGCTCTAGAATGATAGTTGCAATAGCTGATCAGAACTTTCTTCAACTCCTCTAGGAACATGAATTCGGTAGTTTGCAGTCTTTTATAGATTGTATATTAACCAATAAATACAGTAACTGGTATGTTGTAAGAACAACCTTATAGAAAGCAACAAATGACAAAACAGAATTAGGTGAGCAAAAATTTTTTAATGTGAAACATTTTAGTTGATGTATTAGTACACACAATACTTTAATAGATGATGTCTTGAATATTTTCTGAATTTACTGATTTTGGCGTTAATTGTAACATTTCGGAAATTTTTAGTAGAAAATCACATAAAATCTTTTAGACTGAGATTTACATAAAAATAAATTGCACGCAAAAACATGAACGCAACAAAAACAAAATGTATTCAGTTTTCAATTTTGCAGTTATAAAGTTAGGCTTCGTTGACTATACAGCCTTTAAGGGAATAGCTCACGTGTTCAATAGGTTAGCTTAGAGTAGAATCAGAATTACGGAGAAACCAAATAAAGAGAAATTTAAGATCGCAGGTAATACTGATTTTATCATTTTATTTGGACTAAAATTAATTGTTTCGTTTTCCCCGCACTTTTTTTTATTATTATAGTTAATATCTTAGAACTTCTACAACGTAAAAACGCGATATTGTTCAAATAGTTTTAACCATGTTACCATACCTATAAATACTGGTATTACATTAGAAGTTTGAAGCTCGTCACCATTGATGGACAGTCTCAATTTCCCACTGGTGTTTTGAAAAATGGAGCCATGCTAAATATTGACTTCTAACCGGATTTGCTTCTTAATTTTATTGACAGCACTTTTTCCTACCATAATTTATTTAAATTTTGTCTGGGACTTTTATATTAATAATTATGCAAATTCTACTTTTCACTAGAAGTAAATATCCAAACCCAATAGCAATAAAATATCAGAATTAGTAAATATGCAAATAAATTAAAAACAGCTTTTAATACTGTTCGTATAACTAACTAATAGTTTTTGCTACTGAATAATGTTTAATGAAATGCACACCAATTAATAAAATCGTTTTTCTTAAACATAAATATTTTTGCAGCTTGGAATTTACAGAAATGATTAATTTACTATTAATTTTTTTCGCGGGCTTGCAATGATATTAAATAGAAAGAGACAGAAACAACTTCTATTACTTGCAAGAAAAATCGAATTTATATTGCGCGATCTTGATATCCGTAACGAAATGAAACCAAACCCAGAAAGCGAAAGATCGGATAAGTATTCGAATCCCCGTTAACATTGCATGATTTACGGCGCCCGAGGGAATCGAACCTGATTAGACATAAGGCAACTTCTTGTATAATGAGACATGCATATGTATGGTCGATATCAAGTGCGGGTAAGAAGGGTCTACTGACAGTGTAGCCTAATTGCCCCTTGATTTATATCCGACCTTAGTGAAGAGAATATTCAAATTAAAATCATTATCATTCAAATTGAATCAGTACAACGTTAGCTGGTTCTGTAACATTTAGGCTAAAATTAATTAATAAGCGTTTACGAGCAGATTTGTATTTTAAGGGAGAAAAAGAATTCTAAGTGTATCTAACTCAACAACAGCTGGTTGCAAAGAGTAGACGGTTACGTAAGTTTTATCGGATAACATCGAAAGCGCAAGAACTATAACGGACACGAATTTTAATACATATACACGCCATTATATTTTTAGATCGGCAGCTGTACCATGTGTAGTATAAAACATATTATTATGTCTGAGTTTAATACGAACACAAGCCATAATTACAAACAATAAGTGCCCTAGAAATTACAAACTTTTGATTGGTTAATGTCTTCTTTATTGTGCGGCCGCCTACATAGAGGAAAAGTTTAAAGAGATCTTGTATTAGCTAGCGACTTTGAAAAATGTTGATTTTAGAAGCGTCAATAAACTCTGGATTCCTTGGGACGTTTCCAAACAGTTATGAATCTGTCTTCAAAAGTTGGTCATTTATGTCTGCAGGCTCTATAAATTATTACCTTGCATCAAAAATATAAAAAGTTCGGTCCAGTATACAAAACACAATAGCCCGAAATACGATTGCCTTGCTTTCACAGGCAGTTTAAACACGCAACAATTTAATATGCAAAGTACCCGATGAAGGTTAATAAATTTACCTACTGAAAAAAGCATTACATCGACCATTGTAGTATTATACTCCTGTGGAGTGAGAATAGTGGCACTAATGTTTTCATTGCTGTTAGTACTAAATGGAACAAATTGATTACGTGTATGCTCACTCCTCGTAGATGATAATGTTGAAATATTAATAATCATTTGCATTACTCCAGTAAGTAAATACAAATAGTTTAATGTTTACTAAATTGAGGTGTCAACTTTTTGTTGATTTGAGTTAATGAATTCCATCCACTTAAAAAAGTTAAATTGTAGTAGTTGCGCCTCTTTAATTAAATTCAGTCCATAATACAAATATAAATTAATTACCATAACATGTATTCGTTTAGTAAACCAATGATCAATAAATAATAAATAGTGGGATATCAACAATCGCAACTCGATCAGCATTTCAAAAAGCTCAGAACTGGTTTTGGAATTATATAAGCTTCCCCATCTAGCGCGGTGGTAGGATAATCGCTACATTAACCGTGTCCGTTTAGTCCCATTTTAAATCGCTTTAACTTCCCATTACACCGGGGTTTAACATGTCAATTAACAAGATTGAAATTCCTTAATCAAGTTTCAAGGTGCTTTTCTACAGACCACACACGAAGCTTTATCCTTTAACTTATTTTATTTAGAACGTGGACTTTACCTTGCGAGTGCTGTGTTGCTCCGATATCATATCAGTGACACTGGCGGCAGGATAATGAATATTAATTAACCACATCACTTTATTACGTAATTAATTGTTGCACTTTCGACACTGTGAATTTCCAATTAGAAGATAAACACATTCTTTGTATGTACAATAATTTATTGTCCGTTCGGCGATGAGCTATTTATAGACGTATCATTAGTATGAAAAACACGTGAATCTAGACGATGATTCTTTGAATACGCGAACCTCGTGTTATTGTGACGGTTCAACTGATCTGTCAAAAATACAAGAGTGCGGTGCGGGGCATATTCGCTCCCTCGACAGTTGGTTTGCACTGTGAACCGGCTGCGGATTGGTGGACGCTCTTGTAATAGTACTGGCAAGCTGTCAGCGTTTCAAACATCACTATATGCCGGGCGCACGCACACCTACCAAGCGTCTCGTTCTCTCCGCCACTGAAACAATCGTTCTTTCTCTTTTCAACGGGCCGTCTGTTCTACAGACCTCAACCTCCTACCCCTATTTCAGCACCCGGATCATAATTCTTGCAGCACTTACACGCTGGAATCATATGTGTCTCTTTGCATTTCAGCAGTCATATATGTTTAGGAGCTAATGTGGACCGCACGCACAGTTAAGTAATTTTGCATGTCCGAGCTGCTGATTACGACAAATTAATCATCAAGGTACCATTCATTCTTACTTCAACTCTGCTGGATTTCCTTTTTATGTTCAGCGCTACTCGTCCGTTCTACATCATAAAAAAATCACCCGAGATTCTTCCCCAAAACTTATTACAACAAACATCAATTTCGAGAATTATAAATTCAACGTTTTAATTTCTTTTAATTATGTTATCTTCCTAAAACAATAAATTTTTAACAACGGCCCATCAAGAAGGAACCATAAATCAGAAATGGCCGGCAGGATTTGGAAAACTCAATTAATAACAGGCCAGTGCATGGAAGACCTGAAGGGGCGGTCGGACCCACACAATAGTAAATGCGTTACGCATAGAACGGAAGGGTGCTCCGCCACTGCCGAAACCCCGAACGCACAGCGGGACACAAAAATGTTCTAAAGTTTGCCAAGTTCCGATGCAAAGTGAAATAAATCTCGCGGATCTTTTCACGCATGGCGCTGTCTAATAATATTGACATAACTAACAGTACTTAACACGCATCTGCTATATATCACACGTCTAATTATTGTTTATTTATGGGATAAACGGAGAAGAAAATTTTAATTAACGAATTAAAAAATTACTATTTTCTTGTATGTAACAGTTAATTAGAATTTTTCATACTGTCTTGAAAGGCTGCATAATATCTCTTACATTAGAGAACACTTGAGATTTTATTCTTAAAAGACACTTCAGATTGAAATGCATCGCGCACCCTGGATTATAAAAGAGAACAGTGAAAATGGAGTTGGGAATTTTCTGAGTTGTAAAATTACATCATTAAATTTTAGTTAAATTAATTATAGTAAATAAAGAGAAACTTTTTGATTAGCACAGCAATTTCAGAATCCGTAAGAGTGAAATTAAAATGTTTATATGGAACAACTTTCCTGCTTTTAATTTTTATATTAATATGCAAGTATTTTTACACAAACTAATAATTATTTAAAAATTCAAGTTAAAATAATGATAGTCGGTGGAATAGTTTTTACGCATATTACTAACACAATACAAACAATGCAGTACAAAGGTGTTAGGCAAACTGACGCCTAGCAGCTTTAGTTGTAAAACGTTCATTTGAAATTAAATATTACAAGGAAAGGGAGAACAATCTAAAGAATAGTAACTATTAAAATTAATGATGGAATATAAAGGCGTCCTTGAAAATCACATGCCAAATATTACAAATCTGCATATTAAAATAAGCAACGGTTTGCAGGTGAGACATACATGCAGAATTAAGTTTGCGGAGATTTTATGACGTTCAGCAAATACTTAGAAATTATTGACAAGTCTTATTACGTGGAAAGCTAAACAAAATCAAGAATAATTTTATACTTGATATTACAAACATCCAAGGCTCTTTTGAAATCTTGTTTTAAAAGACTGCCTAGCTGTGTTTTTAAATCTCTTTTTTGCTTTTTCTATAAACGAAATAATTCTTTCGAAACTACAATCAACTTGCATCAATTAATTGAGTTGGAAATACTAAAGGATGTTCCAATTGTTGTTACTTTATTTATATGGCCAAAGAAAAAAATTTAAATCACGTAACTGTTCTAAATTTGTGCCATTTGATGTAGAAAAGAATCAATTAAAAGAATCTCCTTAATAACAGCAAAAGAAATAATTCTAGAAATCAAATTAATCTGCCACTGTTTTCATTTGGGGCATAACCTAGTCATTAGGTTAATTGCAATTGCGCTTTGCGTGTTTGGATTATAAGATTTCTCTCGGCAAAGGTCTTCTGAGACTGTACAGTAACCACTTCGATTTTCCCTGTAATAGGCTGAACTGTAATTCTGTCTTTCCCTTCTAGTAGCATTATGTCATAACGATCATGAAGTTTCATGGTGTGTGTCTTGCTTGCTTGCTTGATATCGAACACTACCTGTCTACTACGATTTCGTTGCATTGAAAGGAAAGGACTAAATCTGATTTGTTTAATAAACAATCCAAGTGCCCACGATTGTCTTCCAGGCTACATAAAATTTAACACAGTTGTACAGTATCAGTTGCTTCAGTTACTACGACTCAGTTTATATTCTCTTTATTGGCGACAATAACCTTCACCAATCTGAAGACTGCCGTCATTTTTATTCTTGGTTCCTTAATATTCTAACGATTGTGTTGATTGCTTGTAAAGTCTAATCTTAAAAAGGATTCGTATAGCTAATCTATCAGGATATCCAATGACATACGCCGTAAACGAGTATAGAGTTCATGTTCAAACTTCATTCCGGAGAAGTGTTTTCCTTGGTTAAAGGCTTGTAGATAACGCTTTCAGTTTTCCCTCATTTTTTGATTTGATCAAAACAAATATTGTCGTTTATTGGTCTAAATCTGTAAACACTGTCACACCACCTTCTTGTTTGTCTTCTGCAAGCTAACATTAGCAAGTTAAAATTGTTTTGTTTTAGCGAAGAAGCTCTAGACCATGAAAAAGACTTTTTAGGAGATTCATAGACAGTTTGCTAATGGATCATTGTCCCTTAACCGGTTTTCTATATTTACCATTTATCAATGTCTCCATCTCAAACGGAAGCCACTAGATTCAAATTCTAAATTGTCCTACTAAAGCTGTACATTATCAATCGATAACTTTCATAGTCTACGATGTTAATGAACACTGTCTTAAACCACACTAGCTGTAGAAGAGTCAGATGCAAAGAGGTTGCTCCTATTATTGCGATATCTTCGACAGTTTTCGAACTTTAGCCCAACAGTAAATGGCTTACATTAGACAACAAACTCATAAAATAAAATAGAACCGTGAACACCATTCAATCTCAAATTATAATAAACACTGACCTATCTATATAGTTGAGAAGTTTCGTAAATGTTTTTTGAATTCTGAAGTCTGCTTTTGTATAACTTTTCAAAGTCAACAAAGTAATGTTTTTAACACTTTTAGAGCAAATTTGTCTTAAACAAGATGCCATTGGTTATAAATTATAAACTATTTCGACGCGCCCAAACTAAGTTTTAAACTTATATAATGTATATGTCTTCCATGTTCTAATATAACACAAATTTAGCCAAATTCGCATCGAAAGAGTCAGTATCTAAGGAAGATTTGTAAAATGCGTAACACAGTTTTGACGCATAACAAAAACATTTATATATTCAGTCTTCAAACTGATAATCTAAAGAGATTATCAGCAAAAAGTTTATACGTACAGATATTAAGACGTTTGGCTAAAATAATAATTGCATTTGTTCTGATTATGAATGTACAAATTATTTTAAACTGGGTGGCATTTTTCAACTGCTTTCTGGGTAAATCATTTATCTATTAAATAAAAACAGACATACAGGACACATTTATGCCCCTTAAAATAACGGGAAGTAAAAAATTATTTTATTATTGATATTTCTAAAATAATAATTTATTTAATAAAAATTAAATCAATAAAGTATTGATATCTTGTTTGATTTGTCAGTTCCCACTGACCTACATTTTTCACGTATTATATAAGACGCCTCGTTAGTCCTAAATAAACACCGTAAAAAATATAAAAATTCACAAAAACTGCACCTTCGATCCAAATAGGGTGAGAAAGAACGAAAGATGTGGGTTCAACCATTGGTTAAATCTAAACAAAAAGAAGATTTTTCAATGTCAGCCTGTCTATAGATATGAGTCCGGACACATAAATAGACCTTGACGCTGACTGATTGGAGCGCAGGCTGACACCACCAATCAGCCTTTAGATATAACTCTACTGGAAGCCTATCTCTGCATTATCTACCAGTCGGTGGTGCCAAAGCTGAACACATCGATTTGTTGTTGTCAAACCCTGAAACTGGGTATACACACACAATATGGTCCACAAATGAATATATTTAGTTATAAGAGAATGTAGTCAATATTTTAAACAGCTAGTATATAGGGGTTCGTGGAATATTGTGTTGTCTTTGGGAAGCAAAGGATTTTCTAATATCCGGAATGCCAGCGATCTTAGCGCATTGTGTATGCCGCGCGGGGATTAGCCCATTAATCACCCGGGTCATTGTATCAACTATCAAAGCGAGCAAGGTCTCGCAACAATAGTCCGCGCGCTCGGTTGCACACACCCCCACGCGGAGCCGCTTCACCGCTTACTGCGAACCCACCCTCCCTTCAATCGCAGAAAACAATCAGCTTTTCGATTTTCTGCATTACGGGATACAATACCCCGTAATGTGTATAAGTGCTTATGTGCCTCCTTTAACAATTTGTTTTTCTTATCACTAAAAATGCAATTCCTTTTAGGGGCTTTTTTTGGCGGAAATGTAAAAATATATATTTCGTCAGATTGATGAAGTTAGTAAATCAGTGGTAGAATCGACTGCCTTGGTTCACATTATTCCGCATACATGGGTTTTAATTGAAATCTCTCAGTCAGCCGCCCCCGCCTGACGTATTTCATCGGTGTCATCGGCAGTGGCCATTTATCAACCCGGTAAAAATTGCTCAGTCTACAGGAAAGGTGGATTTCAGCGAAGCAAAAACAACGGTGATTGGATCGGTCACGGTGCTAGCTGTACCATCTATAATACAAATGCAGCAGATAATATAGTACTTTATTATAAAAAGAATATGAAGTACAATATCGAACATAGAAAGAGGGACTTATAAAACCTGAAATATCTTGGGATAAATGCAACATTACGTGAATGTGTTAATTACATTATGCATATTATATAGCGTTTCATAGCATGAAACGCTGACCGACCGGAATTCAAATTAGAAGCCTTTGTCAACCGAAGCCGACCAACGTAGCATTCGTAGTATGCAGCATTTCTACCCTAGTACTGTGTGAATGGGCGAGCGATTTGAATATCATTTGAATATAACGCTTGTTTCATCCCTGCAGAGCTTTTTGAAGGACCGCATTTTGCATAAAGCCATTTCGGTTGTTCGTTTTCACGGATATTAAAGAGAGAACCATCTACTACAAGACATCTTAATTATAACTATATATTTTTGATAAATCGTAGCAGACAGACAAGGTCAAACGTTCAGATATTTTTACGCCCGTGAAACTATGCTAATCAGTACATCAAAATAACAAATCGTTCGAAATAAATTCACTTTCATGATGATGTTGTCTTACTGCGTTAATAATGTACGTGACCGACTCCTTTAAAGATTACAATATACATTGGTCTCATTCTGAATCATTCTTTTATATAGAGACTTTTACACGGGCTGAGAGAATGATTTGCAGAATTTGCAGGTAAAATCGTGAAGGTTTTTGGGACGACGTCGATACGAAGAAAGGGGAAACGCCTAAATGTACTGGTTGGTTGCCAGTAACAATTTGTATGTAACAAATGCGGCAGAAGGACTAACTATAATATGGCAGATGTTAAATAGCAAAAAATAAATGTGAATCCCGCTTGTTTAATATTTGATTTAAACACGCTCCGCTCAAATGAAGGCTTTTGTTCAATTTTTATTTATTGTGTGACATGGTTCCACATACTAGTTATTTTTAGAATAACTTTTAACTTCACAATGGGTAGAGTTTGCAAAAATCAAAAAATTATAAAACGCGAATAAAAGATGTGATAAGACTAGAAAGAATATTTTTAGTAAATAAAGTACAAAATCAAAACACTTAAAAAATGAAATATTCAAGAAAATTGCTATTTAACATTTGCATAAAGAAATTATTTTGCGATGTGCTATATTGGAAATTCAAAGAAAACATCTCTGGTCTCTTGCGGAGTATATTAGGGGTTTGATAAGATAAATGGGTATAGATTGCGGAAGGCAATGGATTGGAACATGAATAAATACCAAAATAACACCTGTTGCCTAAAAAACAAAACGTTTCTAATTTAAACCTTTATTGGTAGAATTTTAGAGAAAAATATGTATGATAAATAAGAAAATTAAAAAAAAACTGAAACGATTCTCAATCAAAGTCAGTTAAGGGAAGGCTTGCAAGTAACCATACTGGTAGCTGAAATGGGTACTTCAACAAAATTCCAAAAGAACGCTGACAAATATGACACCACCAGGAGAAAGTGTGGACACCCACAGGAAAAACATTTTTTTTTGTATGATCTACTTTGCTATTGCAGAACACTATAAAATCTTTACTCCACTGAATGGTCAAGTCTTTGATTATGGAAAAACTTTATAAAGAGAGCGTAGTTTCTCCTTCGTACGGTTATGTATCTGTGATGCCAACAAGACTCTATTATTTGAAAGACCTTTTACAACAAAGTTCTATACAACTGCTAAATATTTTTTAATATCTGAAGAAGTTAAAAATATAATTTTCGGAAACATCGTTATTTATACAATGCTGGACTTTTAATTAAGTTAGGTCAGATTGCCTTTTTTACGTTGTGCTCATTAATAAAATATTCAGATAGTGTTAAATCGGCTAGTTTTACCTGCCAGATTTCTGATACAAAAGGTAGAAGTCAAAGCTATACAAGTATCACATAAACTCCCATTTATAATCATCGTTCCTACGCTTCAGTAAAACTTCTCTAGAAATTAAAGCAGTACATAAATGATGAACAGAAACGTTCATAAAAAATAGAACAAGAGTTGACTATCAAACATTTCATTAAAGTTGATGCAGACAACGCGAAAGGCCATATTTATAGCTACAGAAAGTATCAAAATAGAACAGAAATTGTTTTCAAAATTGCTGTTATGATTTCGAAAACTCAGTTTTTTGTAGTTGTAGTATTGAGTCTCTAACGTAACAACACAGTCAGCCCAAAGAATTTTATAGCAGTCCAATTTCAAAAAACCGAGACAACGAAAATCAATGCTGAGTTCAAAGTTGACTTCTTTGTGGCAGAAGTTAGTTGATGATTTCTATCCATTTTTACAACCTCTAGCCGCTGTCTAAGATCTTACTGAAGACACCAAAGCTTAAGAAGTGGTTAGGTTATTTCCAACTATCTAGACCAAACCAGATTATTGACGTAGTATTACAATTATCATTCATTCTAAATCTCCAAGATCTTTGAATAAAATTTCCGAGTGAAAAAAAATGATGAGATGAAATAGAACTTGAATGATTACTCAGATCTATGTATGTGACCTACCCTAAGAACAGGTTCAAAAGACTTTAAGCATGATTTTATATGATGCGAAAACAATTGAAAACAACCGTCATGTTGATTCAAAAACAAGCAGATGCACTTACGGAAAAATTTTTCTTTTCGTCATCCATCTTTGTTCAAAAATGAAAATCTTGCATCTTAGCAAGAGCTGGTTCTGCAAAGGTCTTGATCTTGATTTTAAAACTAGGTATCTTTTTGTAAACTTTCGAGGTTGTTAATTGATTTTGCCAAAGCCTTCCAGCATAGAAGTGAAGGGTTTCAGAGTTTGATAATAAATGGGGGACTTATGGTGACTGCAATAAGGTTAGATTTGGGGCATGGAAGTGTAGCCATCTAAACAGTCGATATCTGCAAAACTAGAAAATGCGTTGACCGATTTAAACGCTTTCTCGGTCAAAAGAGGGCTATAAGTAATGCCTAGAGTGCTTTGTTGTTTTTTAATTTGACCAAACGTCAACAGTCGTATACCAATTGGTGTTCTAATACTGAAGTACAATTGTAGACATTACTTATAGCTTTCATCTGAGCTATAAAACGTTGTCAACATGATTTTGAGTAATTACGAAAACCATTGTGACCTAATACTGAAGTTTACTCCCAAAATGGTCAAATTTTAAACAACAAACAAAGATTATTCTAGAAATTACTTACAGCTTTCATCTGAATCATAAAACGTTGATATCGATGCGTCTTTGAGTGGGAAAGTTCGTTTTGCAGAAACTAATTGTTTGGAAAGTCACAGGTTCGCTCCCCAAACAAACTTGGCCTTCAAACTTGTATTAATGACTATCTAGCAAGGTCTAAGGCACTATAATTTGATCTATTATTCAATGTAATTGTCTAAAATTTGTAAAGTAGGAAGGCTTCAAATTCCAACTTTATCTTACGCTTTTGTATATTATTTATAACAAAATCTGTAACTAACAAAAGACTGGAAGTTTACCTCTACTAAAGAAACTTGGTAAACAGTGATCTATATACGACAGCACTCAAATACATCGTACTCTTTAGGATCTAGAACGGGACTAAAAATTTACAAAATGAAATTTAGATTTTTGATAGATGGTTTGTACCCGAACAATGGCAAACGAAGCCAAACGTCATCGCTTTGATTTTGGTTCACGGAAAAGCTCACCAACCACTAAAATAAAATCAAAATGGTTTCTCTTTCAAGAAGTGGTATAGCTCCTCAATCATAACAATATGCAATGCAATAGAAATTCTTGAAAAAAAGAGAAAAAGAAAGAGTCTGTAGTCTATTTATATGTTTTTATCGACTCACACGGTTTACAAAAATTTTTCAAATGCTACTAATTAATTCACTTACTTGTATTTTCCCGATAGTGACAAAAACATGTATGAATATACAAGGCTATAGATATTAACTACAAATAAAGTTTTCAGAATTGACAACAGTTAACTCAACGACCACATAATAGAACAAAAAAAGACTACAAACGTACTGATCAAATAAAATTCTAAAATTTAACTTGGATTAAATCAAAATGTATAAAATAGAGAGAGGGCTACTGGCAAAATATATAAACTTGAATGATACACCAAATGCGGTTTCTCAAAATAGTACTTAGCAAAACGAAAAGACAACAAAGAGGAATTTTATACAAGATTAGGAAACTGTCATAGCATGCGTCCTTACATAAATACAGACCTAGTAAATTCTGGTAAACAGACATTAACAAGCTATGTGCTTCTACTACTGTAATACACAGGGATAAAAGAAGAAATTGTTTGAGATTATAAAATTAGTGCAATTTTAAATTATAACAAAACTTATTTATATATGAAGTAGCTATGATGTAACGATGGATTTAAAATCTTTGTTATGCAATGCTTATAAATTATAAAATAAATACTTCAGAGGCCACATATCTAAAACGTAATATTTTAATCAGAAGCAGAACAATAAATATAAAGAAAACTTACTGTGTAAGTAAGGCAGGTCTTACATCAGTTCCATTTTTGATAAATCAATAATTTATTGACTGTTTTCTTTTAAATGGAAAAGCTACATTGTTTTATAATTTTAAATAATTAACTAATGATGTTTAATTATAATCCGTTACTTTTACATAATATATTTATACCAACACAATTACACGCTAAAGATGCACATGTGGCTGAAGTGTTTCTGTTTGGTATGTCTACAAAGTAACCATGTTTTAGGCGTGATTTATATGCGTCAGCTAGGACGTTCTAGTGCATTGCTTCCCCTTCGGCGACATCGCGCCTGCGACGCCATTTCAATCACACCCGCAATTGACACAAACTTTAAGTGTATTTATATCTTTACTTTACTTAATTAATTCTTTTTAAGGAATTTTAAGAATGATTTTGTACAAGAAGTCACATTTATAAATGTTTTACAACAGAGGCTATTATTTCCAGAAGTGAAGTTTCTTACGTAAATTAACTACTTAAACAGAACATGCCTAATTTAAAGAAGCTCTTTATAATTATATTTAAAATCTTTTTGTTTTAATAATTGTGATTTAGGTATAAGAATGGTTACAAGGAGTTTCACTAACTGCCATTTATTTCTCGTGATATGAATGTAAGATAATATTACTTACTAGTATGTATCAGACGTATTCATATAGGTACGTGGATATGCAACAATCACATAACACTTGCACTTTCTTCTTTTGTTAGTTCAAAAACAAATACATTAGTAGAGATGAATGCGAAACGTATTCGGGCAAAGTGTACAGTATAAAAACAAACGATGAACTGGGAGACGTAATTTCTTAAAAATACGTTTATCGTAAAATTTTCCGTTTGTATTGCAAAACATCTGTACGTTTATCCAATATGTAGATTGAATTTTAATACACCTGTGCAAAAGATACCGGTATTGTCAGTGTGAAAACATTAATTGCGTTCTGGGACATGGAATATTCCATGCTGAAATGTTTTTAATATTAACCCTAATACAATAAATATTTCAATTTATGCAAAAATGACCATTTTACGATGCTTTATACTTTCCTCAATCAAACAAAAAAAATTTGTTTTCTTCACACTACTGCAAACAGTGCAATTGCAAATAATTGCAAAGTAAACATCGATATAGCAGCCAAAGGCCAGTTACACTTGATAGCCCATGTAAAGAAACAAATAACTAATATTCTCTTCTATTGTACAAAGTTACTTCATTAGGAAGTCAATGCGCAATGCAACAGAAACAGCATGTTTAGGTTCACTTAAGTACTTACGAAGTAAAAGCAATGGCAAACGATAGGTAAAACAAGAGAAACGTTTCAAAGTTACTTCAGATTAAAAAATTAATTAAACAAGGAAAATTTTTTGACTTTACACACTGCATTGTCATCGATACAAAACGGACATTCCCAAAAAAATGAGAATTCTTACCTAATCAACTTTTAAGTTCATTCTTTTTCTGCTATCTTACCTACGAGCAAAACTATGGAGCAAACAATTCCAGAGTCAGTTCGTGTACTGACCAATAGTTAAGTTCAAACAATAATCGAAAAGATTAAAAATGTTAAGTTGTTATACAGGCAACTATGTAAAGGCTCCACAAAGAAGGCAAAAGTTGCAAAAGCACCTGATTGATAAATAGAGACTTGGCAGGCTTATCTGTGCAGGTTTCTTTGCACCAAGAATAATGTATGATTGTCAATGACACTTCTTATTTGAAAACTGAATCTAGCGATCATTATGGTGCTCGTGCCAATTCCCTATAGATCCAAATTTCAAAGTCAAAACTTCAAACGGTATTTGCAAGATATCTCAAAATCATACATCTACCTCCATGAAATCTACGCGAGTTGACTTTAATTCTGCATAAATCTTTTGTATAATTATATTCACTCTACAAGTTAAAAGAGATTAAAGAAACGGTGTGAAGGAATTCCCTAAATCAAATCCAGCCAACAACCTACCGAGACGAGATTAAAAAATGAGAACAAGACTTTAAGTAGATATGGAAAAACAACATCCATAACACGAAAGAGGCTGATTTTTTAGTGCTGTTGAAAGGACGATTCTTCGAATTAAGTATTGCTGATAGCTGCAGTAGTTTTGCCAGGTGAATTGTTGGTGACTCTTGTGACCCGTATGAGTGCCAACAAATCAGAGCCTACCTCAGACGATAAGTTAGTGAGGCGGCCTCGGGACGCACCTAAATGGAGGCGCAAAAATTAGAAAAGAAAGGTGTAACTGATTTGGTGGTAGTTGTTTTACCAAAAAATGCTTGAACAATTTTTACTGACTACTAAAAATGAATTTTCCTTTATTTATTAAGAAACTCTTTGCAAGGAAAATGGAAGAGGAATCGTCGATACTCTGAATACTAGCACTGAATTGGGCATGCGTTTTTGTCTTTTCGATGTTAATAATCCTTTTGTTATTTTAGATAAATTAATAACTGCAGGGTTCAGCTTTGGACCTCAGGTAACATCAACAGACGGTTGAAGAAAAATTATGAATCTCGGTTCAGTAATTAAGGAAAATACTAAAAAATTGGTGTTAGATCTTTGGCGCCCTAAAGAAATTATCACCATAGGGCAGCGGGTAGATACTCTACGATCCTGGTAGAGGATAGATTGATTCACACCCAATTCCTATGACCGGGAAAATTGGAAAGCTCTTACCCAACACCTGATCGTACTTCCCTATATCCTCTATAATCCTGGCAGTAGGTATAAAATACACTCGTCAATCCGCAAAAACAGCGTTATGTTTTAAGGCTAATTCCTCCTTTACGATCCATGACAAGGAGAAAATTACGGCCCTCAAGCTCCAGCACTTTCAAGCCAACGTCCAAGGCAGCGAACAGAAAGGTAATACAGCAGAAAGTGCTATAATAAATCCCTGAAGTGAACCAGGCTGCCACAAGAAAAAGAGCATACAGTTGCTAGCAAAGGATGAAAAGCTACATGAACTAAAAGAATGGGACATCCTAGGACTATCAGAAGTAAAAAAGCAAAAATGAATCCAACATAAAACTGTTTTCTCAAAACGTTCTCTTAAATCTCTTAAATGGGGTAAAGTTTCTCATTAACAAAATAGATAGCCAAGCGGATTACTAAATATGTAGGAATAAGCGATCGAGTAGCCCGAATCGTACTAAGTTAAATGAAAAAGTATCGTCGAAAATAGTACAAGTCTGTGCTCGAACAACTTCTCACGAAAATCACAAGGTAGAAGAATTTGACGAAGAAGTTTCCACAGCACTAGATTAACATACAGGGTGCTCAAATATGACTGAATGTCACGTGATTGACAAAGTGCGACAAATATGCCTAAACTAATCTCTGAGATAATTAATTTTGTGCATTTCGGGTTACATAAGCAACGTCTTCTAGTTCACAACCATTAGTTCTTATCACACTAATACATAAGCTGTCAATAAAACATTTTTGAGAAGCGGCAACTTCAGTCATTAATGAACACACCGTACAAGCACACATACAATAATAATAGGCGACTTTAATGCCAAATTAGGGGGAAAAGGAAGAAAATGGGGATAAGATTGGAGAACAAAGGTATGGCAACCGAAATTAACGAGGAGATATGCCAATGAACTACGTAAAACTGAAACAACTATTTAAAACAAATAGTTTCTTCAAGAAAAAGCTGCAGTAAAAATGGACTTGGCTGTCTTCAAATAGACAAACGAAAAACGAAATTGATTTACATTAACAAAGGAAAAATACATAGTGCATGATGTAACAGTTTTAAATAATGTAACAACAGAAAGTGAGAATAGAAGTAAAGGCTAAAGTAATAATTAATGCAAAACAAGATATAGGAAACTAAACTTGAACGGAAAAACAATAGACCCGGAACTATTAAAATAAACAAGAATAAGTACATTAAAACATTTGACAAAGTTACAACAGATAAATGCAATCAATTAACGTCAAACGAACTTAACGCTTTTACTATCTAGATAGTAAAAGCGGGTACCGAAATAGCAACAGCCAAAAACATAAAGATAGCAAAATTAGCCAACAGGTAAAAACATGCTTGAAAGAAGGAGAAACTTAATTAATTAAAACAAAAAAAAATGCCTTAGAATTTTCAGAACTAAACGAAACAATCCCACAGCAAATAAAGCTAAATTTAAGGAAACACCATGCAGAACAGTTAGAAAAAACTATCGAGAAGAATAAAAGACTAGAATGTATCCATAAAGGCATCGGAAAGAAAAAAATTAAGAATATTAAAAGACGATAAGGGAACATACTAAAGACACTTCAGAAATGTTAAATATACAGAAAACTTTTACAAAACACTATATAACATCAAAAAGCAATCAACAGGAAACCCCAAAAGGACCTTTGAAAGAAAAATAGCAAATGTTAATTCAGAAGAGATACCGGAAATCAGCTATGAAGAAATTAAAAGTGCCATCAAGGATGTGAAACAAAACAAAATTTCAGGCGAAGATAGTATTATATGGAAACACGGTCATCAAATACATACAAACTTCAATAGTGCTAATATACAAGAAATAGGACCCTGCCAGGCTAGAGAATTATAGGCCCGTAGCTCTACTATTATACTTATACAAACTCACTAAGACAATAGTCAACAGATTAAACAATAAATACGACGTTTACCAAAGAGGATTTTAGAAAAGGCTTCAGCAGATGCAGTTATCTCAAGACTATAAAAATATTGATAGAAAAAGCCAACGCGTATCAGCTCTTGCTATATCTAGCATTTGTTGACTTCTAGAAACTTTCGATGATGTAGAGCTATGGGCAATAGAAGAAGCTCTACTCAACAGTAGAATAGATTACAGATAGAGAACATTGTTGAAGAATATTTATAAATGTGCAACTGTGTCAATACAACTAGAAGATCTAAAAACCAATAATATCCACGTTAAACGAGGCGTCAGCAAGGTGATACCATCTTGCCTAAGTTATTTACCCTAGCGTTGGAGGATATTTTCAAAAGTTTCGACTGAACCACCTAAGCTTCGCAGACGACATAGTACTGATCGCGGATAATAAAGAAGATCTACAAGATATGATCAATGAGTATTGCATGACATATTCAAGTCAAAGGGCTCAAAATATATTTACAAAAAACAAAAGTGATGAGTAATTTTTATGAGGATACACCACATAGACAGAACAAGTTGAAGGATACATACATCTAAGACAACGGTCAAGCTGGAAAAGAAAAACGAAAGTGCTGAAATTGGAATCAGCATTAGAATTGGATGGACAGCCATTCGCATCCAATCATACATGCTGAAGGATAAAAAGACTCCAATACTTGTTCTCACTTATGTGAGTTCAGACCTGGACATTTACCCAATCCGACCTAGATAAGACTCGCACAGTACACTGTGCAATATGGAGAGACAAACGGTCGGAATCACTTTAAAAGACAGAAACAGAATTAGCTGGACCAGAAATGAATCCAAGATGATTGATGTAGCAGAACATGTAGCCCGAATCGAATGGAAATGTGTAGGACATAACGAAAGATACGACGGTAACGGTAAATCAACGCAATCCTAGGATAGCGAGCATACTTAGGCCAGAGACCAAGAAGAAGGCCCCAAATGAGATGGAGTGATGATCTCAAAAAATATACAGAACTAATGTTGCGCAGGCTAGCTAAAAACAGAAAGGAGTGGAAAAACAAAGAAGAGACCTACATCCAGAAATGAAAGAAGATAAAGAAAAGGTTTGAAGAAGAAGAAGAGCGCAGAAATAAATTATACTACATATCCTATGAAGTCTACCTAGGGTATGATTTTAGGGTTAGGTTTGGATGGGCAAGACCATAATGTCTTCAAATATGTAGATTTTCGAACCGGATTTGACTTTCTGAATTATCCAGGTTTTCAGATTAGGTTTAATGACTTATAAACCGGTAGAGCTTGTCGAGCAAGTTAAGTTATTTGAACCAAAGAGATTTTCCCTACCAACAGTTAATTTTACCTTAAGTCTTTTGGGCCAGGAGATTCTTAATATAACTTGGTGTGAGGTGGAAATGCACAAATGAATCTGAAGTTGCCTCAGAGCGAAGTAGATTCTGAGGTCGACTCTGACAAAAATGTTATTCCTTTTTCTAAAACAAAGAAGATGCGGTTTAGAACAACAGGTTTACTAATCTCTTCAGTTTATAAGCAATTCTAGGAAATGACGTTGCCAAAATCTGGAAATAACGGGAAACAAGATTGAAAAGGCTACTATACTGAAAAAAGTACTGTAATGAGTTTAAAACATGACTTCTTCGTATCAGACGTTGACGATGATAAAATTTGCTACCGTGCAACGATTCTCCTTGACACAATATATTTTGTCTTCTTTTCCCAGAAGCACTTTACAATCATTACTTTGATAATTCTAGTATCAACATCACTGGATGCAGAAAAAACTGAACATGATGAGGATTGTGCCGTTCGTTATACATACACCAATTGGTGACTTTTTTTTTGATTATACTTGATCGGGATGACTATAGATCCAGCATAATGCTCAGTCATCATTTTAGAAATGTCTGCAGTTATAAAAGCTGGAATTAAAAATTGTTGCTATTAATTTTATGGCTTTTTCTGTTGGTGGTCTCCGTTTTACACACGTGTCATTATAATATAAACTTATTAAAAACACTTCATTTTTATAATTAATAAAATAATGTTGTGAAAAATAATTAAAAGTAGAAAAAGAGTGTCTAATTATAAATTTACATTTTACAACTTAATACATATTAATGTTCGGTTAGCAATATTTCATAAACGGCACCCACGCTACCTTCAAATGAGGAAATAATTAAAATATAAATGAACAAGCTTCGAGCTAATAACATATAATTTCAACGCTGTTACCGAGCCGGGTCCACTTATATAGAAAAATAATATTCTTTTAATATCATTAATACCATAATAATTTACCTATAAGACCGTAAAGGCCTGATAGGTATTTAATTTAGATTCATAAATATAATAAGGTGTCAATACATAACTATACTGTATTCAACCGAAAGGAAACCGTGCCATCTAGAATACAATTTTCAGCTTCCATCCATTCATTAATCTTGGAATTTATATGCAAGTTACAGTTAAATATATAAAAGTGACATAAGGCAGAAGTATTTCTACCTGACCATATTTCCAAATGATAAATACCCATAACGCGCATATATCAGTAATGCTATACCATCTTATTACACTTACAGAAGCTAGCTAAAAACGCCAATTATAAAGTGATTATTTATGATTTATGAACCCTCAAAAATAAAAATCTTCCGAGATAATTCACACTACATTAATTATGATATGTTGACACCAATAAAGTAATCTCAAAATGTACGACTCTGCAGCCAGTGTGTACATAAGAGACAATGATTTATCGCGCACAGTATTTATAATTAGGGAATGTACAAAATGCAAAATATCTTACAAGTGTAGTTAGAAATAAGGTAGGTACTTTAGTGACTACACCAGATGTTCGCGAATCATGCTATGCATGCCGTTTTACCGCTAAGTATTTACCGTTTACGGGTGGCGCGTGCGCGAATTCCTACGTAATTACCAATAACATAAATCTTTCGCGATACGACCATATTTATTTTGCCTCATTGACGAGTACTGTGTAAACCGCATTTCACATGCACTTGATACACTGACCTAGTAAGACTGTAAGGCAGTCCCATTCATCGTGGCTGCTACATTATAGTAACGTTTGCAATTTCAAGAACGAAAAACCCGATGGGATCTCTTCCCTGTGCATTCCTATGATTCAAAAGAGAAAGAAAGATAAACAGAACGCACATCGGTATTTACGATATAACAAGAAGGTTCTAGATATAGTAGATGGTTGCCTTGCAATTTGCATAAGGTTGGTTGTTACTAAATCTGTCCAGTTTCAAACAGGCTTTAGTTATTGATACGAATTTATTACGAAACCTAAAGTTCGACACCGCAAATTCCTTGTTAATACTGTAAGTATATTAATTTTATTTTTCTAATTAATTAATTTTCACTTCGCCAAGAATAAAATCGTTTAACATGCAAATATTCTCTCGAAAACATTTCCTGTACTACTTTATCATAAATGAAGTCTAAACTAGCAAATTACTTTTACAACATTAAATTCAGAAACTAGTTCGTTAAAATGGTGGTCTTTTTATCATAAAGATGTAGATAATTTAATAATAAACAAAAAAAAAGTTCACAAACATTCTAAAGTCATTTGGGTTATGTTGTACTTTGAACGAGCAGACTAAACAACTCATTACTGATTCACTTATACACGAGCTCATTGCAAAAAATGCTACAGAATAAAAACTTATGCAAAATATGAAATTTGTTTTGAAACGATTATAATCTGTTAATTATTCACAATAAAAAGAAAATTGTCATATGAATAAAAACTTAATTAAAGTTCCTAAATTTATGTATCAAAGTCAAGTTTTTGTTTTTCTCCTTAGTTTAAGAAATGACCTTGTGTAGCAGTAAAAACAAAACAAAGTAAATTATTGTGTGTCTGTAGTTAGTTTATCTCTTAATTTGTTGAATGGATGTTGAAACTTCCAAACGGTCTTCTCATGAGATAAAGTAGTTAAAAGAGTTTAATAATTATTATTGAAGAATAACCAAAACAAATTTCTAGACAGACATTATGGTATCAAATAGAGTTAGATTACAAACAAAATCTATTTTCATAAGATATTGAACCCAAAGAAATATTCAATTTGATACGTGTAACGCAAATACAATTTCGAGCTTTGTAAGATGGGTGTGTGACGGTTTGGGAAAAATCCTAACAACCTGTTTTAGACCTTGTTAGCCTGACAATTATTCTAAAGGAAAATAGAAAGCCTTTCAAGAAAAGACTCAACTTGAAATGAACAAAAATACTCGTATTAAAAATATTATTGAATGAGGTTTTTTTCCAATAGTAGACCATCGCATCCGTGGCGTAGTGGCTGATAGAAATGAGAGTTATTCTGCAAAAATATTTCTTTGCTATACATTATCTATGCAAATGAAGAACGCGTGGTCAAGGCGATAACGATGGTAACCCAATTTAATATAAATAAATAAAATAAATGGAAAAACGTGGCAGACTAAAAAAACATATTTCAAGAAGAACCAGAAACATAAGAGCCTGAAAAAGAGACGGGAAAGAAACTGTTTATGATTTATTCTATTCCACTGCAAAAAAATCTCAAATACCGTTACCACATAGTACATCTTCAGGGAATCTATTACAAGCGATATGCACAGCAAAAAGGGCACTTAGTATATTAACGAAAACCTCACTACCTATAATACTGTAAGTACGGTAAGTAGTTAAGTATTCATGCTGTACTAATTTCTTCAGATCTTTTCTCTCTGTTTTTTAAAAGTAGATAATCGAGCTTCCTTGATTAGTTTTTCCTTGAATAATTGCTACTGAATCCACGTCATAAGCTACGTCCTTTCCTTGGCAATAAGAGTACAAGGATCACTAAAGATAGTCAAGTTGATTGCATCAATCAACTAGAAATTTCTAATGCTTGTATCCAAGAGCAGTCTGCAAATAGTAGTACTGGCATCATAAATTTCCTAGACGATCGGCATCAAGCAACAAAATCGAACCAACTATTTAGATGTGATTTTCAAGATAGCTAAATAGGACCGTTTACAATAATAATGTAGGAAAAAAATTCTGATGGAAAAACATAGATGTCTAAAATAACAAGAAGACAATATTTGGTTTGTTGAAAGTAAGCGCTTTACCAAAAGTTCAAATTATGGAAATTTTGGAAGGATTCTAAGGAGGCAGTTTTTATCATTCACAGTAAAACGACCTTATTTCCTAAATAAATGTAATTTGGGGCTTTCTCAACTCTTCAATCAGAAATCTATGCTAGGCTAGTTAGACTAGTTTATTGTACTAATATTAACTGACATCTAAACTAGATCGATATAATATTCGTGTAAATGAAGTTGTCAAACTCGTGAAAACAATACCGGAGTATTGCGGCTGTATCAAAACTGAATCATGCCAAAGTGGTGCTGGTACAGTTCCAAATTCAGCTCTGAAGGCCCAAAACTAATTTTGCTTTTTTGTTTGTAATCCTGTACATTTTTAGACTTTTGGGACCAAGGCTTAACTTAGATTTCAATGATCTAAATATCAGAGGCTCTTAGCTCTTCTTGATCTTTCATGTTGTATTTTAATTCTTTTAGTCAAATTACACTGGGATAGAGTACGGTTTTGTAACGATCTTCTTTAGAATATCTCGAGAATTTACTAATTTCTAGATCATCTTATAACATTTTTACATGGCACTACTTCGCATGGCACAACGCTGTACTCGTTTTACCATTTCGGCCATTTTAATTTTAATTTTTTTCCTTGGTTTTGAGGGAAGAAAAAAATTTTATTTCTCATATCTAATGTGCAACACCATACTTTTCTTTGCTGGAACGTTTTAAAATGCTTATAGCAGGTATAAGTATGACTGAGTAGAGACAATAGGAATCGACTTACAATTATATGTTTTTCAGTTTTGATGATTTAAAGGTTTTTAAGAACTTTAGCTTGTTAGGTCCATTATTATCAATGCTATTCACAGAAGAATTCGGGCTGAAAACTATGCAAAATCCAGAAATCTGTTTTATGAACAAGAAAACTTATTGATTGGTTGTCTTTTTTGGATGGTTCTTTGATTATGGTTGCAGCAAGTATGTATTGCAAAAATGCTAACAATACAAAAAAAAATTATTTTGCAAATATTTTATTTTATTATGCAAAAAACTCGAAATTGAATGAGTGAGAGATATCTTTAATTCAAGAACTTAGATTATAGGGCTACAAGTAGGTTGTTGTAATAAAGGTACTTTTTGATCAAAAAAGCTTGTATGTATCGAGTTCGCTTATTTTTAAGGCAATTTCATTTTAAAGTAGAAAAATTACATTCAAATCGTGTAGGTTATTAAGAACAATATTAACAAACATCCTTTTGTTCTATTGAGCAAAATCTAAACAATCATTTAACGCTATGCACTTTAATAACACTGTACTATTATTAATGCCTCCATTAAAAACAATTTGGTACTTTTCCAACTTCATAACCCTTCATCAGAAATATATAAGTATTATTATGTTTAACAACTAGTTAATAATAAGCATTAAATGACTCATTCACGGTATTATGACGTCGTGATAAATTAACAAACATACGTATACTTTGTGTATGGTATGATAATAGCATCAAGTGGTATTAATAATTAAATAAAACCGAGACTAATTTCCAAATAGTTATAGAAGTGATATGCGAGAGTAAATCTTTAGCATGCCTGCATTTAATATAAGCGTCTATATCTCTATTTTTCTGGTAAATAAATGTTAATCGTAAAATGCAATTTAACTATTCTGGAAGTGACATCGAAGAATAACTATAAATTCCTTGCGTGTTTGAGAATGCAAGACGACCCATTTATATATCTGTTCCTTGGGATGATTGGAGCGACGTGAGTAAAGCTTACAAAAGCATTGGTTTGGCACCAAAGGGAGCAAGAAATGCCTGACATTTTAAGACACCTGCTCGGCCTGCTGACAACACAAGCTTATGCTAGATTATAAATGTATTTTAAAACCTATTAAATGGAATAAAATAAGATTTTCTAAAATAAAACTTGCTAAATGACGTAATTAAAGACTATCCTATCTCCTTTATCTCCAATGGTATCATTAAGTTAATTTTTGGTTACTTCTAAAAATGCCATTTTTATGTTGGGAATTAAATTCATCAGTTAATTTGATTAACCCTCTTTTATATTTTATGCTTATTTGCAATAATACTCACTAGAATGGTACTTTTGAGAGGCATTAAACGGGAGCTTACCTGAAACAAACAAAATAAATATACATTAGACATTTTTTATACAAAGACCGAACAAAAGCAGCTACAAAAAAGTATTAGAATTCAAAGAGTGTGACAAGTACGAAACAGTTTGAATGATGGTAGTAGACCCGCTTTGCGCAACGCAATATTGCAAAACAGTAGGATTATTTTTAATCCCCCCAAACTCTTATTAACTTTCCCCGTCTCCCAGACATCCCCGGCAGGATTAAATCCCCGGCTCTGATCTGCCTCTGCTTGCTCCGCACCCCCGAGCTGTCGGGATGCCACGGAACCATAGCAACGGAGTGCTCTTCGCTAGCCTGTCTCCTGTCCCTTGATTTATGGCGATGGAAAATGCGAGAAATGAAGAGCGGGACTGGCAGACAGCGCGCTTTTCAGTCGACGGGATCTTCATATTTGTATGATAACAAAAACTGAACTCTTGCTTGCTACTTTCTAATTGTACCTAAAGTTTGCCGTGTATAAACTTTGAGAATTTGTTAGAAAACACGAAATAAACTTAATAATTATGAATGCACTTGAGTGGTAATTCCAAAATCGCTTTGTTAATTGTTGTGTTGTTCTAGATTAACCACGTAGTAAGTATCTTTTGTTAGTGAGATGTTATTTCTTTGCTATATACAATTTGTAAATTTGCCACAAACTATAATCTGTTCAATAAAACATAAGTTGAACTGAAATTTCAAATGCTATTGTTATTTTTGTTTATGAAAAATTTATGGGATCAAGAGAGAGATTCCTGGTAGTGATATCAAAGTTATTAGTGCTTTAGCAACGTAGTTAATCGGAAAATCTGCAATCAATCACAACAGTTATTATTTACAAACACACGCAATGCATTCACTATTTTACATAAGAAAAATGGTTCCCAAGATATAAATATTTAATATAACAAATTTTAGTGACCCACATTTTATCAACTTTCTAAGTTCGCGGTGTGTAGTATAGCATCTTTCTGTTGCGGCACTTAAACAGTCAAAACTCGTAAATAAAATCTGGTACTACATTTACACAGTTTGTGTACTCTGTCTAACTTCACATACAAACATATAAACTTGTAGGTAATTTCTAAAAGTTTCAAACTATTATAAGTGGAGGGTTTTCCTTCAAATGTATTATTTATAGCAAGTTTACATTTAGGCGTAGAAAATTGTGTAGCAAATACTGTTAATGCTAAAATAAAATTATAATGATAGTAAATATTGCATATTCAAGTAAATGAGAATGATAATTTCTGGAATTATAAATACCCTAACAGCTGCTTTAATTAGATAATTTATCTTAATATTTATGTGTACTTAAAACACTTGTTTCTACACGAGTTTTTACACAAACATGGAATTTTTATACAAAATGATTTAGTAATAAATCAAATTATTGCAGAATTTTTAACTAAAACGTAAATAAATAGTTTAATTCTATTATGGTTCCAGAAAGAGCTGGTTTTCAATCAAACACGCTAATACCTGTGTAATGATTAGTTGCAATTTGTAGCTTAATTTGCAAAACCTGTCCATGATCAACCATTAATGTTAAATTTAAATTTCTAATAATTCCAATATGTTCTAGATTTATATTACTAAATAATCAAAAATATTTAAAACATTTCCTGATTCTGACTAAGAAGGAAAACGATTTCGTCAGATCCTTTGAAAAAAAGTAGTTGTAACACCAATATAACAAATCTCTAATGAAAACACACACAACTAGCACAAGTCCAATTAGGAAATTAAAATTTTACGTTTCATTTCTAACCATTCAAATGATTACTCATATAACACATTGTATCAAAGGCGTACATAAAAGAAAGTTAACCAAGCATATAAACACACCCTAAAAATGTCACAGTTACAAGACATAAGAAACATTAACAAATTATTTAAGTCAGCTACCGCTTTCATTATAGCGTGTAATTTTTTTGTTTTGTTTTCATTCAAGTGTTAATGACTAAAGAAATTATTAAAAGCAGATTGGTCAGTTGGGAAATCGAAAAAATCCCCAGAGGACGTTCCATCCCAGCAGTTGCAGTACCTGAATATTTAACTCGGAAAATTAAGCGTGCTCAAAACCAATGAAAGTTAAACCTTTTTTTTTTTAATATTTTCGACATGTAAATCTGGTTCTTGTTTTATGATGTAATATTAAAAAATTAATTTTTTAATTTAGTGTAAAGACAAAGAGAAGTAAAATTAATTCGACTGGTAGAAAACTGGAATCGATTAGATTTAAAAATTTCAAGCTTCAATTGGATTTAAAATTCGTTTCAAGAGACTAAAGTGTAATTTTTTTCCAGAAATTACCACCAAACTCTGAAAGTTAAAAAAGTCTACTTTCTTAAAACAAAATTACAAATAAAGTTTAAAGTTCATAACCCAACTTTATTTGTTCAGTCGCTGGTGATACCATTATTCATTGAGTTCTGACTGTTGGACTATATTAGGAAGAATTTTTGTGTTTATTGCACAAGATCTAGAAGACAATAGTCTTCGATACTTTATAATTTTCGTCGAATTTAGTTTTCAGTTTGCTCGACACATTTTATAAACGGTGAATGAGTTTTGGAAAGAATTAGCTTATCAGTCCCCTTTTTTGGCAAACTGCTTTTATGTTGAAAAATGCATCATGGTTATCGTCCTTAACCAACCAATAGCTTATCACCCACGACCGAGAATCAAATGCTAACAATATATACAGTCAAGGTAAAGCTGAAAGCAACGGGCAGAAATGGCCGAAAACAATCCTTGCTTCACCCCAGTCAACCTTGTTTAAACTCACCCCGACCTGATTCCTCTATATAAAATCAGATACATAACACTCAGGTAGGAGGAAGCTAGCAATACATGTACGTAAATTAAGTTATCCCAACAACCAGCTAGATTACACAATAATTCACAAAGGTGTTCTTGAGTTAAAAATAAGCGAAAAAGTCCTAATAAATAGGTATATAAATTCTCAAACACAAGATTTAAAAACACACAATATAGGAATTTACAAAACAGTAATAAACAACAAACTAAAATAAACAATTACAAAAGATGTTCAATGTGCCTACCATGCATAAATTCTTTTCTTTTAAGGAAGGACGTATCAGTTAAAAAATCTAAACTTGTTTGACATGGTTAAAAGCACTTACAATTTTATTACTTAAGCGATTAAATCTATAGATTCAGAAGAAACTAATAGTCTTAAACAATTCTATTTGTAAAACGCAACAGCGATGTGGTCATGACATAGGACCACCTCGCTCAATCCAGTTATTGCAGAACGTTTCGTTTAAATAGTTTTTCACTTTTACAGGATAATGTAACATGTGCCCCATCATGCACAAAGTAAGCATGTTGAGTTTGAACGTATGCAATTCCTGTTAAAAAAATTGATAGAGGAGCGCTTTTGGTGACTTATCTAAACTATTGCGTGACGATTTTGATCACTTCGTATGTGCTCGTGTAGTATTTGTCAGTCAACTTCAGTTTTATGATCCTGCAACTCAAACACCGAAGTAAACGTGTAGTTTAAATGTCCCTGGCAAGTAAATAGATTCACTATGTACAGGTATTACTCGTTTATCCAGGTTATGTATCTATGAGTTGCTGTTAAACAGACATTTAGCTATTTTTTGGATAAATGGTCTTTGTTATATCTGAACTAGAGCCATAAAGCTCAAACTGGATGACAAATACTATAATTAGAAATCCCGTTCCGTGTAAAAGTGGTTCCATGAGTAAGTAAGACATTCACCGAAAAATGAAGAATTTCTTCTGTTTTTACTGTGTACTTCCGATTGATAGAAGAAGAGACGCAATGACTACTCTCAGCATTTTTGGTTGTATTTTTCATAGCCGTAATCTGTCTAGTATTAGTTGTTCGATCTTCTTCAACTCTGTGCAAAATCGTTTTATCCAATTCCAGTAGTCTAACATTTGCGCTTTCCCTACTTTTTACCATTTTCACTCTTCTCTTCTTTACTAAACATTGATAAAGTCTTGCAAACATTTGCTGGTAAGGTAAACAAAAACATGTTACTGACTCTTCTACGGGGTACGAAATCGGAGTCATGATAACAAGTAAGCGCAATCATAAAAACACACAAAGGTATTTAAGACAGGTCAAACGTCAAGTGAAGTTTTACAACAAATGTAGTGAGATATATTAGGATTAAACGCTGCTACAGACAGTCCAATTTCGTCGGCTGACAGTCAGCCCGATCAAATCAAGGCATTGCTTATAGACGACCTGACGTAGCACCTGATTTTGTCAGTTGATTTGTTTTTCTTGAATAGAACACGCATCATGCCTCCTAGTTTATCGAAATACCAAAAAGTTGATTTAGCACTGGTAGCGTTGTTAACTATTTATATAAGAAAAAAAAAAGAAAAATTTGTGCAAAAAATGGTTATTGAAGCGACAAAAATTCAGCCGTATGATGTTACTAAAAGAACTGAATAGTGACGACTTCTACAATTATTTGAGAATGGACCTAGTAAGTAAAATAAAAAAAAACAAGATACAGTCATGAGAGAAGCAATTACTGCTGAAGAGCGACTGGCTGCTACTTTAAGATATTAGCAACAGGGAGAGATTATGTCCAGTACTGCAGTATCCCATAAACAACTGAAATCTTTATAAAGTTCTAAAAACTTTTTTTCGTCGACAACACTACAGACTATCCGATTTAGTCAGGCAGTCAGGCGGTCAGATGGCACGGCGACCTGACATCGCTCGACAATCCAATGGTTGGACAACGCACATACACATTATCTGATATTACGCCTGATCTTATCAAATCAGCCTGACGGCCCGACCAAAGCAGATCGTTTGTAAGGGCCTTAAGACTTGACTGCTTGTTTTTGAACCAAAATTATGCCGATGAAGTAATGTGTAATGAAGGTAGAGCACACCCTATATTCAAGATCCAGCAGTTGAGTTTGCCTATAAGCTGGTACAATTTGGCAAACTGCATGACTTTATTCACTTTCCCTAGATCCAACGAAGCAGTTTTCCTTCTTAAAGACTCGTGTACAAAATTTAGATTTTAGAAAAATTAGAATATTGCATGTATCGCTATTAAATGTTGATGTGATAACGAATTATAAAACATTAATGTTATCCCAAAGAATAAAGAAGAAATGAAGAGCAGAAATTGGCAATAAAAGGAAGAGAAAACAGAAAACAGTTAATGGTAAGACAATGTAAGAATCAGAAACAGCTACTTATCAATGCGATTGATGGCAAACAGTTTCTAATTAAACATATAAAATAGCCCGAAACAGTTCGAAATAATTCTAATTTGTAAGAGTAGTAGATGATTTCTAATCATTTTCTCCTAAAAAGAGGCTAAAGCTTCAAAGATGAGTTTTGGTTGCAAATTTAAACAGAACTATAAATGGTGATTGTTCTACTTATAAACTTCTTTACGTTGAAATTGTTTGAAAAGTGGCAAGTTTAGAAGCCGGAATGGTAGTTATAAAGTGTGTGCCTTCCTGATTAAAACTATGGCTATTTGAAGGTTGTCATGTCAGCGGTGACTTGAATAAAACCCAGCCAAAGTCAATTTTGAATTTTAGTATTGTGTTGTTGATTCTGACAAATCATGAAATCAATTCCAGTTCAAATGGTCACACAAAAAAGTTGTTTCTCCAGCCCTAAGATTTTGCAAAAGGGCATCATCAAAATTACCATAATCTTATTTATGGCCTTCCTATTTTAACTTTGGTTGAAAATATTGCAAACTAAACCACAAAAATACCATTGAAAGCGTAATTAAAATAGACTGTGAAGCTAATTTTGGAGATTAGAGCTAGTAGAAGTGTTTGCTACAAACTTATAAATACTACTTATATACAAATTCTTTTTGTTAAAAATGCAAGTGCGTGTGGTAGTTGTAAACATTATTTTTATCTCAAAACTGACATTAAATACTGGATAGTGAAAAAAAACCATTAGTTAAGCAGATGAGAGTTTCTATCTACCAAGAGAAACCAATCAAAGTTATACATCAATGCAAGATGCTGTGAATGTATCATACAGACACGTGTAATGGCGTAGACATGCGCGTTTGGCACAGATGTGTTTGAGTTCTGACATAAGAGTGATGGAGAGGAGGAGAAATAGGCGTCCCTTTTTAACTCCTAACACATGTCATATAGGTTTACATTTAAACTATGTATGACGTATTCCCTTAGTATTTTCAAGGTAGATGTTTTCTTCCATGAGATAGTTCTTTGCAAAAATGTAGTTTCAGTGAATAAATTAATTTTGCTTATATAAAGAAATACAGATAGGTGACACTCAACAGCCTTAATGGTATCTAGTGTTACTAACAGCACTATGAGCAAAACAAAAGTTACTTTTTTTGATTCCGATTCACATGAGATATTGATCGTTAGACTACTTGAATTTGGCTAGGAGGTACATTTTATTCAGGCATCTTAGAACTCTGCCAAGGTCATTAAAAAATCTAAAAAATCTACTACAATGCCAAGTTAACCATACAACTTTTGCTTAGTATTAAGTGATACAAACAATTGCAAATCTCGCAAAGAAATTCAGACAACAGTTAAAGAAAAGCTTCCATGAACCGTTTGAAAATCGTAATCCCTTCCAAACAGCACAAAACGTTTTAACTGTCTCTGAATCTGAAGGGAGTATGCAACCACTCTCTGTATTTATATTAAATGGGGTAATAAAAAATATAGTTCTGGTATTTCTTTTGGTATTGTTCCGATTCATCCTGGTTTGCAAGAGTCTAAATTATCTAGATAGAAGCGTTTTGAATTTTAAACGAAAAGATTTTTATAACTAAATGTTTGTTATTATAATAAGACAAACAGACATTAATTTTAACTTAAAAAGCCAAAAACAAGCTTCTCATTAAAAAAAATCGATTAATCATAACCTCCTTATCTGAATATTGTAAAAACACCATCTTAAACCGTTCGATTATCTTCTCCGTGTTCTTTGAGATGCTGCAATTCCAACTCAATATAAAAATAACATTAACATATTTCTTTAGGCGCTTTTGCATATTTGTATCAGTAATGAGATACCAAACTAAAAATATACAAAATCTTTACAAATTAGTAGCAAAATTTAAACGTGCCTGAGCTAGTCTATTAGAAATGACGGCGCCGTGTTTGCTAAATAAATAAAGCAAAGAACTGTTATACATCTAAAACAATTCTCCATTAGAATTCATCATTTCCTTATCAAGAAACGCTAGAAAATTTAACAACTCAAATTAATTTTAACGATTAAACAAGATATAAATAATTATATGCTTCAAACTGGAAATAAAACAAAAAGAAGAAATTATAAATTCAAAATTCAAGTTGGAATTATTTTAACGCTCTGTTAACTTTGAACCAGCTAAAGGAATTTATAAATGCCTACATCTCGTATTATATTCTGCTTTTCTTTATTATAAAAACAATGCCGACTGCATTTCCATTTTCGTACAACCTTTCGTAAGGGAACAAGAAACGGTGTTGCTGACAAATCAGATATGGCAACTCCGTATATGGTTGAACATTTTCAGTAACGTCTCATTCATTGTTATTCACATTATGAAAGTGTTAGTGGGTGGTCTTCGATCGTGGTAGCTAATAAATGATTTGCCTACAAACTATAGTAAATGATGGTTATACTAAAATGCAGTTGTGGAACGTACTGATTACGATGGAGGTATATTATTAGACTCACGTTTTAACAGAAATTGGATTGCGATGAGTCGGTACACAACGCAAGATATGAGTACGGACTGTCATTAATAAATTGAAATCAATACCTCTAGCATGAACAAGGTGGAGGGATAAATGTGTGTGAATAGGGGTCATTCAAAATACTAACAAAAGTTTAATTTAAAATTACTAAATCGCTATAAATCATAGACTTATTTTAACAGCAGATGCATTTCATATCAGCACGTGTGATTGGTTACATCGAAAACAGATATACAATCGAAACAAAATCAGAACTATAAAAATAACGGCAGCGACCATTGATAACTAGCCGAATTTGATTTATGTTGAGTTCTAACGCTATTGTTGCATTATCCATTGACGTAGGGCATGATCAGGAATTTGCTACGGCCTGGTTGAATAATAATATGTAAAAGTGTATAGTTTGCATACGAAACCACCACACCGGCATAATTCGCGGGAGTGAAGGATATTTTAAAACGCATTAGTCATATGACATGTCTCATCGCTAACCTGCGACTTGTGAATAAGTATAATATAGTGTTCGTAAACACAAAAGACTGTCAGTATGTCGGGTTTGCAGTCATATATCGCAGTCTGACGAATGATTTGTAGCTCTACTTTTCACTATCCTTGCTCTACCTTACTTTTGCTGATACTGAACCTTTTCTAACAATATTTCAAAAGCCGCGTTTAACTACCAAGATGAACGTAAATAATACGTTTGATATCATTTGATCGATTTTCCCTACCGCTTACAAATTTGTAATGGTCTACTACGCTGACTTTTACAACAGTAATTGCTTGTAATTTACTTATCTTTATTATCTGAATCATATATTTATACGCCGAGCAAGGCTATAATTCTCAAGGACGACCTTATAAATTTATATAAATATCCACGTGTCATTTTATTCAAGTTCAAGATTACCATTTATACATGATTAATTTGAGAAAACAATGAGATAGCAATAACAAAGATTTTATTACTAATAAAGACCTTCTGTTTGTTATTTGATACTTTCAGAGTATATTAAATTTCTAATTAATTACGGTTAGCTTTACTGAAATTTACTATATTCTATCTTGTTATGACAGTTTTATAATTATCAGTTTCTGTAATTAAAAACTGACTAGAAAATTAATTGCTCCATAAAATAATTTATCTAAATTAATAATAAATTGTTAAAAAATATTCGCATTGATGAGTCAAGATGCATATATGTCAGCATCGAGTATTTGTTTTTTAGACGTTTTGAAAAACAGGAAGGTCTTAAATAATCCAATTTGATCGTCTATATGGATAGTTCTCAAAGTCAAATTACGATAGTGCTGATCAAGATAGATAAACTGATGCAGTTTGTACCGTTCAAACTGCCCCTTACCAAAATTAACCTCCTTTTATTCACAATTGATTCAAGGCTTTTTCAAAGGGAATACCATCTGAAGCTTGTTATACAATAATCAGTGTAAATTCTTAAAAATTATTGGTAATTCAACATTGAAGTTCAGCAAAGATAATCGATACAGTTGACCTTTGGTCCAGCATACTAGTTAAGACTATTTATAAGTAAAAAATAGTATGGTGAATGTTCCAATAATTTGACTTCATAACTTTCCAGAAGATTGCTAGTTTGTTGTGCAAAATGATTTCACTTTTAGAACGACGTGAACGAGACTATTAAAAAGCATCTGGTAGGCATAAGTACTACAGCGTACCATTTTGCTCTAAGTATGCGTTTATTCTAAAGCACCACAGTTGCAACGGATAGAGAGTTTGAGAAAAAACAGGTTATCCTCGAGTTCCTCGTTTTGCATACCATTCAACAAGCTAAAATTTTTTCCCATCTATTTAATAAAGAGGAATCTAGCACCAACGGATTTTTTTTTAGCTCAATTAATTGCATATCATTTTGTTTATTGCAATCATATCAATGCCCAAAATGCTCTTAGAGACTCTATATGTGATTTGATTATCATCTTGTTTTCTTTAGTAGTTACAAAAATTAGTCTTCTTTCGCTTAAATTGTTACTAAGCAAAACTCTTTAAAAAATGAATTTAATGGACCAACTGTAAAGTGTTTTTTAAAAAAGAGTTTGAAAACCAAGCAAGAAGCCGTGTGACGCTTTGATTCCGGGATAAGGAACTCGAATAATCGTAAACTGGAACTGTCAAGCTACAAAGTAATAAGCATTTGCCTTATGCCCTACTTGATTGCTGTCAGTTTGCAGGGATTTTTGGTGTTACCCAATACAACATTGCTTTTTTATACCGCCTTACACCAGACAGTTCAGTCATTTGATGCCAGAAAGGGTCTCTGCCTGGAAAGTTTTGAAGAAGCTTTATTAATAGGCTTTCTGTATGTTTTCTGGGGTGCTAAATCCGAATTTTCAACTTCCCGCCAAAATTTACTCCTGGAAGTACGGTAAAAATGCAAAAACACGCAACCCTCTATCACTGGGGTATGCGAAAAGTCAAGAAAATAGTATCTTTACACTGGTGAGCAATAATGTACATACACTATATCAATAACAATATTTTGCTTGAATAATTGAAAGATAGCAATTGAAACAAGAATGCAGTTTTTATCAAGATCTCAGATATAACGTAACATTACAGAAAGAATCTTGGTAGATGTTTACTAAAAACAATAAAGTTAGACATGTTTGGTTTAGCATTTAATATCACGTAGCAAAAGTCTACGTACATGCACTCAAACTCAAATTTCTGCTTATTCAGTAGGATCAAAATTGAAATTAAACGCTCATTGTTAATCTAGACTCCGTACAGTATAGTTTGGGTTTACTAAATTTGTGATTTTTGCTGTGGAAAATCAAGAAAAACCAAAACGTACAAAAGTACCAACGTCAGTGAAGGAAGTGATAATAAAAAGACATAAAGATTGAATGTCTTTACAAGCTATTGGAAGGATCGTAGAGAGAACTCATTCTACGATTGAAACTGTCATTAGCAACAATAATAAAACTGGTTCCGTCACATCCAAGCAACCTTCTGTTCTTATAGTTCATACAGTAAAGCAAAATCCACATCTAACTGCATCACAAATAGCCCCAGAAATGTTGGAAGAGACTAATAAAACCTCCAGTCGGTTTACTAAAGGTAGAGTTTTGAAAAGGAATGGCTATCGCAATTGCATAGCTAGAAAGAAACCATTCATAAGTGAAAGAAACCGAAAGAAACGACCGAATTTTGCTAAATTGCACTTAAATCATGACAACTCATTTTGATCAAAGGTAACTTTCAGTGATGAAAGTCAATTTAATATACATCACAATGATGGGCCAATAAAAATTTACCGATAGCCAAATACAGCCTATAAAAAACAAAATCTAGTTGGAACCGTCGAACATGGAGGTGGAAGTGTTCTGGTTTGGAGCGGTATGTCAGCTGCTGGGTTGGGCAATTTAGTTTTTATTGATAGTATTATGGACAAATATCTTTATTTAGATATTTTAAAATACATTCTTCAAGAAAGCAGTACAATGACCCAAAACACTCTGCCCGTTTGGTTCAAGAATGGTTACTGTACAATATTCCGAAGCACCTGCATAGCCCACCCCAATCACCTGATATGAACCCCATTGAACATCTATGGGATGCAATATCTAGAAGATTGAAAAAAAGCACATTACAAATAAAGCAGAATTAAAATCTGTTATATTCAAAATTTGGAACAGTATTGACTCAAAAATCACTGAGAAGCTTGTAAATTCTATGCTAAAAAGGATGAAAGCCGTTATGGAAGCCAAAGGATATGCCACACATTATTAAAACAGCAGTTGAATACTTGGTTTTTATTCTCTCCAATTCAAAAAATAAAGACCGTTTGATATCGATGCTGACGGATAAATTGGCTAAAGCAGACATAGTTGCCAAGTAAGCTAAGGAAGATGCTGATACTTGAATTGTAAACACTGCAATTTCGGTGGTCCCCAAACACTCCACCGTGGTAATTATTGGGGAAGACCTTCTGGTTATTTTGACAGGCATCTGTTATGAAACTAATGTTTATTTTATAAAACCTGGTAAAGGGAGAATCCCTCAGTAGATTTATTCTCCTCATGAAAACACATCTAAGGATACCATTTTCTTAACTTTTCACATATCCTAGTGATAGAGCGTTGCGTGTTGGCAGATCGAGAGTTCATTTTTGGGGCAACATCAGAATTTGCTAAATTTAGACACGCGCTATAGCCGTCATCCATTTCGTCTGAAAAAAACTTGCCGAGACATGAATTATAAGAAATTTTCTCTACTTTATTCTTGAATAGAATAAACTTTCTCGAAAAATGCACCGTTGACAAGTTAGAAGCAAAAAACCACAAGAAACCGTGTGTTTTGGTCCTCTTTTGCATTTTTACCGTACTTCCCGGGGAAAATTCTGGTGGGAAGTTGAAAATTTGGATTCAGCACCTAAACAACATATAGAAAGCCTATGAGAAGAACTTCTCCAAAACTTTCCAGGCTAAATCATCAAATGACTGGACTAAGACGCGAAACTAGGATTTGTTGTTTAGCCTTGGCGCCACTTTTACCCAAGTAATTTTCTTAGTGCATCAGTTTGTACTTGGAGGACAAGTGCCTTAGACTTGGCGTCTATATTGTTTTCAATCAATTTTATTGCCTGAGGATGCATCGTCATAGGAACACAAAAATCAACTAAAATATTAAATTTTTTCGCTGTGTTTGCCATCCTCTAGTCACAGTACTGCCTACTACTATACAATTAATATCAATATATGACTGACAATACTCAACTGTTACAGTCAAAACGAAAAAAGAACAATGTAATAAACGGGCTCGTACTAAGATTTTCAGAAGTGCAGCCTGCAAGTTTGTCTTTTGGTACTTATTCGAACATGTTTAGAGAAGGTATGATGTCGCGCACAAAAAACAAAAACGTAAGATACGAAATACCCCATGAAATACAAGGAAAAAGAGGCCGTAGAGAAAAAAGCTTTTATTTTATTTCATGATAATCAAATCAGTATATTATCCTCACAATTTAGTGCTTAAAAGCTTTACGTCGATAAACGATAAGCAAACTCCATAAATGGGTACTGCACAGAAACACTTTTGGGCAGTCAGGCAAGACTTCTAGAGGTTCAAAATATGTCAGAAAATGTCGATTTCACCAATCTGTCATTCCTAATTGTTTTGCGGTCTTTTTCTGCACTCATCTTTTCCAATTTGGTTGATCTTTCACCTACTTTAAATATTTTTGTTTCATCTCTGTATGCTGTATGTATACCAAATGCGAAAGAATACAGTTTATTCAATAGCCCGCTTTCCTTTCTAATTTCCTCCCTTGTCTCATGTTTGTATTCTCGTTAGGAAATTTTCACACCTAAGACTAAATATCTATAATGTGATCTTCATTCAAATTTCAAATCAAAACTTAAAAAATTGAATGGAAGATAACGCGTAATTTTAAGAAACCAACTGTGGGTAGAAGACTGAAAAGGTCAGTGAAGTAATTAATGTGAATTCCCTTTATTTATTTTATTCCAAAATATCAGTTCCTAGTATATTAGTTAATAGATGTCTAGGCCTTGGACCTTCTGACTTCAATTGAGATTTCTACTTTATACAGTCGTAATATGATATATAGAGTCTACGATTAACTGAAGAATGTTATCTCTGGAAAACTAACTTATGCCTGAACTTCGGTTAGCTGAAAGTATTTCAGTCGCGAAGAACAGATTCTACAATATAAACCATCACACTCATGCAGTCTACAATTTTGAACAATTTTAGAGAAGTTAAGTTTGGTATTCTTAACTTGAGAGTTTAGTCAGATATACAAATTTCACAGCCACTGGTCTGATGACACTATTAATTTCGAAATAGGAAGAAAGTTTATGTTACTACACTCTGGACGAGTCTGTAGTCAAAACTATGTCAGGTATCTTTGAGTTCCTATTGTAAGTCGGCATCCCGATTATGGGTTATGATTTCATAGGAGTTACTTTGATTTCGTTTACCACAGCTGACCATCTCCACGACTGGTTTTCTACTTGGTCATTCAAAATCAATCCTGAAAATAGAGTACCTATTTTGTTCACAAAATATATACACGCGAATGTACAGATTATAATAAATGACAATCCTATTTCTCGACAAGAGAAGCTCGCAAGTATCTTCTAAAAATGCTTTGGCTGTATTAGTATTCTATCTTCTTATGAGGCGACGCAGCCATCTTAGTCAATTAATCAAAATACAAATCTATCTGATTGATATCTGAACTGAACTACTCTATGCTACTTGAATTGGGAATATACAGCTCCAGCACGTATTAAGCGACTACAGGTATTTCAGAACAAGACCTTACGAATGATCTTAAATTTCCACTGAACTCTTATCCTTTGATAGAAGATCTCGGCACCTACGACCCTGTCGAACACCTAAAATGGCATTGCTACAATAACTTTACTCATATCGATTAATTTACCCGCAAATAACCACACCTTATAATCAAACCCTTATCCGATGAAGGAGGCCAATGATTTAACTCCAAATAATAATTGTACAAGACATTTCTATTGCGAAAAGCTCGCATTGTCCATCGAGTTAATAGTTGCATCGAAAGTACAAAAAATAATGGCAATGAAGTTTGTCCGACTCTTAATGATCAGTTTTCGTTTACCATGTTCTTCTGCTAAAATATGAGTAAACTCTAAAAGTGAAAAGGTCGTAAAGCAAATTATGCGCCAAGTAATTTAGAAAGTGACATTCAAACTTTGTTAGGTATTTAAAAGAGTAGAGCTATGTTAAAGACAATTTGGCATTAATAACTATATGTACATTTATGTATCAGTTAGAAATCATTGTATATATATAAGTCCTTCGAGTAAATAAATATAATGCGTAATAAAACTAAAAAAAGTAAAAGTAACGTATACTACAAGTTATAAAATAAAAATAAACGAAGGTTCATGTATGCATAAATAATTACACACTTGAAAATTTTATAATTGAGGAAAACTGTTATTTGTTAATATGCCTTTGCTATTTACAATATACATATTCATTATGCAATACCAGCAGTTTATCCAGGATTCGTTCTTTTTTTGCACATGCTGCCCGCATACAAGCGGACACAAAAAATTTCTACAAGCGATGTAACGTTTTGCTGCTACATCAGGTTGTTTAAATAAATTTTTTAAATTTATTATATGTACAAATCTACAAAACTGCTAACAGTTTTCAGAAAATTTTCTATTTTATTTGTAAAACCGATGGAGAAAGAATTTACGTTATTTTTAAAAGCTACTCTAAAATTCCTAAAATTCTCTAAATATACACATTTTCTTCTGAGGTGGGCAAAAAAGTATATGAATAACAAATTTACACCACCAGTGAACATTTTCGAATGAAACTGATAAATGACAGTAAACGACAGCGAGCCCATTGCGCGAGTTCTAAATGCACGAAGCGTTCCAAATACATCTTCTCACTTCAGCAAGTATCGGTAATGTATTACAGCCAGGCTAAGTGATAACGCTTATAGGCTGCGATGAGACCATAAAGTGTAACGGAATCCGTGCCTCTTGGAGCGAATGAGCTGCCGCTAAGGCCAAGTTCGCGGGGTGGATTCGCAAAATACTGCGGTATAACTTTCGTTGTTCCGGCTGGGGTGAAAGTGAGATATATTCGTTTTGTGGAGCCAGCATTCCTAGGTTTGCTAACTAAGTTCCTTGTTTTTGGTGTCTTCAAGTAAACATGTCTGATTGTTTTAACATAACCTATATATCATGAAAACGTACTTGACAGAAATTTGTTAGTTTGGTGCTAACAATTTTATTCATTATTATAACATTTTCAGTAATACAAATTGAAAAAGTGTATTAACTACTTTCTGGACAAGTTCATAAATTTTATTAAAAAAACACAACACAAAATATTTTACGAAGAGATTTACAAAGAATATCCGTTGAAATATTTATTGTATCAAAGCCACAGAACAACGAACGACATGATTATAAACAAAATAGAAAAAAAAACGTAAATTTTGTGGGATCTTCTAAATTTAATACTTGTAGAGGCATCGACCTTGTATCAAAATGTATCATGACGCAATTATGTTGGCAAAAATAAAAACTAACAATATTTTTATACTGATAAAATCTTATAACAACGTACTATTATACTAATATCTGGTTTTTTCTTGTTTCTTCCACAATTCACAAAAAAAAGTGCAGTTTCATTTCTTAACATCAGATACAATAGCAAAGGCATACTTTGTATCTACAATTCTATGTAAGATTTAAAATCTGTTACATTTTATACCGTGTCTGTTATGCAAGAACAATAGTTAACATTTACTCGTCCTTGTCGAAACTATTTTAAGGCTTGTCAAAAAAATGTTAACATTCCATTCTATTTAGAGTTTTTTGTATTGTAATTGTAAATGTATTACATTTTATTATTATTAGGCACCCTAAGAATTAAACGTGTGATTCTGTTCTAAAAGCTCTTCTACATTCTTGGCCAAAATTTTCAAGTCACAACTATATTCCATATCTTTAAAGAAAATCCTAAAATTCAGATTTTATAATTGAAAAATATTCTGGTAAACAAATTTAAATTAGATTGAATTAATGAGTAAATACCAACAAAAAAATGCTCGGGGTAGAAGTTGAATGTTTCAAAAATCTGCAGATTTTTGTTATGCATGTTTTGGAGATTTATTGACCTGCGGGTCTAAATTTTCAGATTTTTTTTCTGCTGTACTTGAATAAAGTCCAAAATCTTGCTATGGGCCTTCAGTGCGGAAGGTCTTGTTTACTATCGTTATTCTCCAAAAATAATGAACAAGCCGCAACCATATTGAAGTAGGTGGCCGAATTATTCAGCATACAAATTATTGTTTGAATTTGCTGTCGCAAGGAGTTGTGGGGTACTCAGCACATGTCCAACAGAAATAAATAAACATAATGAGTACGCAATAGAATTGGTCGGAGAATTAATTAATTAATGTAATTATAAGAACGAATAATCAGCGTCACCTTACCTGTCGAGCCAATAACCTTAATAATATCCTGAAATTTTCATGGAGTCAAGTAAGGCCTTCTTAAAGCATTTCTAAATTCTTGAAAATTATTCTTCAGTGGTGCTCTGGACACCATTTAGCCTCAAGTTGGTGTCCTAATGCACAAAGTTTGAAGATTTGGTAATAGCGAAAAAGAGTAGTCAATTGTCTTCAATATTGCCTGTTGTTTTTTGATATCAATTCAAGATCATTACTTTACTCAAGATACAGACTAAAGGAAGTTGCTTGCCAAACAAATTGGTTCAAAGTTTACTCTTCTCGAATCACTTAATTCTCTTTTGGCAACAACAAATAATTTGAAAAAGTGAAGCTTTTTCATCTTGGACATGCAATATTGAGAGGAAATCGAATGTAGCTACAAAGGTGTTGCTATATTTAGTTAACTGTTTTCTGAGAGGTTGCTTGTTTCAGCCCAGAAATCTACAACAGCAAATTTTTATATCTTCTAGTTACTTTTTTTAAAGGATTGGAGAGCATGCTGATTTCATGCATCTTTGTAGGGCTGTATCATGAAAATCATCTATACCAAGTCCTGAAAACAGTACCAGCCAGCAAGAAAATAATTGTTTCTTGATCTTTTTCTCTATAGAGATAGATAAGAATGTGAAACCAGAAATATTCTAGAAAAGACGTTCCTATTTTATTCTGAAAAGTATGATATAAATTATACGCTCTAAAACAGTACCGAACAAAATGACTTCAGAAGAAATGTGTGAAATTCCAGTTTCGAAGTATACTAGTAAACGTTCCTCTCAGTAAAGGTGATTAATTTCAGCCTCAAATTAGCTATTGGTGAATGTGTTAGATTTTGAGAATACTGATGTGCCTTTTCTCATTTACTCAGAGAAGAATTTAAGATACTATTAAGATAATGAAGATGAAGTGAATTTTGAGATAGACGAAATCCCTAAACAAGTGCAGTTGAATCTTGCATATGGAAGCTAAATCTATATAAATTAATTTTGTTAAAATTTCCGTGGAAAAACAAACTATAGAATGCCCAAACTGAACCAGAACTATTACAACAAGCTTTAAAAGAACTACATCATCAGGAATTCTCCAATGGAAATAGACTAGTAGTTTTGAGTTTGTCTAGTAGCTCAAAGTTTCTAATTGATAACTAATTTGCAACGTTAATCCTAATTATGTTTTGGAGTTTTCGAATTCGATACCTTGAAATTCTGTTTAATCCTCATCATCCTGTCCAGGCTACCACTTCCACCGTCTATAGAAAAGATCGTTCTTCAGAATTTCTTCCCGATTGATACCCGAATCGATCAATTGCTATTGGTAACTGTTACTTATCAATCTTTGTGAGCTAATTATTTTTATTTATTAATATCACTTCTTTTCTGCCCCTTTCTCTAACTAGCACACTTGTTAACTACCTTTTGCTTTGCCTTCTCTGATTGATGTCTGTAAAATGCCAAAGGAAATTTAAAAGAGCAAACCAGAAATCTTTATCTGGATTAACTTATTGGCAGATTGTTATTAAATTTTTAATGATGTGTAAGACTGTTTGTATAAATAATGTTGCAGATCATTTGTTTAATGAAGAAATTAATCAAATATACGATATCTAATTTCCTATTAATTTTAAATCACCTTAGGAAGTAGATTTTTGCGTAATTAACCTTAAATCTAATTTTGTGTGTTTGATTATTTCAGTCATTAAAAGAATGGTTTGCAATTTTCTTTATGCAAGAAATTTTCTTAAAAATATAGGAATATTTTCTTTCCTCTCAATTGAAACTTATACTATAATTCTAATTATTAAATAAAATGTCCGATACGCTTGATCTCTCTTATACCGTTAATTACAAAATGATTCCAAACCATTTAAATATTCCTTTGCTTTCTAGAAGGCTAGTCATTTCCTCTGAGGTGCTAACTTATACCTATAATCAAAACCAGAAGACTATCAAACTTAATTATCACAACCTGCTCAATTATTACTTGCAGAAGATCGATTACATTATAAAAACAAAACTTATGCTATACTAACAACAAGATACGCTTTTTAATACGAAACGAAAAATAAAATGAATCAAGACCAAATCCGTATTATATGCTATCGCGCTACTTGGGGCTTCTTTTAATTTCTAAAACACCTTTTAAATGTAAAAGTTTTAAAAACTTTTTTGAATGAAAATGAAAAAAAAACTTTCATTTCTGTTCATTCCTTTTGTGGATGAAGTTGACAATGGCCCAGTTTATGTAAAGAAATATAAGTTTCTTCCGCCACCCCAGGTTGCTATTACGCGCGGTTGTAAAACGTTAAAAGTTTTCTGTTTACAATAGGCCAAATTAGACGAGGGTAAAAAGATACCAAAAATTCCTTGCGTATTCCCTAACCCAAAGTGAAAGTTGAAAAAGTACGTGCTGCACTTTATAAAATTTGATTTATGGAGAGAAGTTGAAGAATGGTTTTGACTACGCTTCAGATCGTTCGCCTTTTATTTACATAATATAGCGTCTGCACGTATTTACTTGTATAATTACCACAAGAAAATAAAAGGTGAAAAAAGTAAAGAGACCTAATCCAATAAAAATTTAATAATAGTGGCGATGTAACGACCACAAATCAAAATGTCGAACAACTGAAATGGAAAATTGATGCTGATTAAAGAAGGCAGAAAAAAAAGAGTTAAGAAAACGGAAATGTTGGAGTACTATAGTAGATAACTGCATGAATATTAATAATAATTTTACCACACATTTGCGGTTTTATTATTGACGGGATGTAATAAAACCCTGTCTGTCGTTCTCATTTTAAATAACAAAGGCATACAAAAAAATTAACTACCATACTTTTTGAGGTTTATATTTTACAGATTAATTATAGGGTAATTCGAAATCTATCGAAACGTATAATTTGGTATTTAATTAATATTAAAATTAAAAAATTGAAAAAAATGTTTATAGACATAACAAATTAACCTAATTATTGAAGGCAAACTTAAAAAAGGTTGTTTCAAAATATAATCAGATATTATAATTTATAGAGATACATTCACAATTTTTTGTTGAGGTTGTAGAGATAAGAAATTTTAATAGGAAGGTGTGGACAAAAATGACAGATAAGACTGACAAAGAAGAAAAAGTACTGCTTTTGGCAAAATTTAACTTTTCTTAACTAAATGTCATCATAGATAGCTTATTCAAACTAAAAAGGTTATGTAAGAAACAAGAAGTGATTTCAGAATAGCTCCATCATTGTAAGAGTTTGTCATTATAATAACAAAAATAAGATATTATGATAGCTAAAACCTCATTGAGCAACTTTAACTTATAATCTCTGACAATTATCAAAAGATATTAAACTGAGAACCTAATATGAAAGTTATATTTAACTAGTAGCTTGCTTCCAGCACTTGAGACTCAATTCGATAATTGTTCTGATTGCAAGAACGCGTTATTGCAGATCGTACATTTATGAACGGAATTTGAAAGAATTTTTCCTCAAATGTGCAAGTAAGAGCTGTCAATTAAGATATGTCGTGGCTTATAACTTCAAAGAGAAAAGCCGATAAATTTCGAGGAGCCTTAAAAGTAACTTTGACGTTTAGACGAGAACTGCCTATAAGGGAATTTTGCTTTTGGTGACATCACTTGCCACAATACCAAATCTTCGTCAAAATCCATTGAGTCACACTTCTCTGATATAATTGCAGTAGCAACTTTTGAAAAAAGTGTGAAAAAATTTTACAAAACACCTTTACTCACAGCAATATTTTTTTAGTCTTGTCTTATATTTAGTATCAGTTATAGTACCGGCCAATATAACTACGACCGCAAAATCTGGCTATATAAACAGATATACACGTTCAAGCCCCAAATGTCTATGAAAAGAAAACAGTAGTATTATCCAGTAACTCTTTTTAAAAAGTGGACAGTAGAAAGTGCCTACATTAAAAGCAAAATCCTTGCTAAAAGGCTAATTTGAGTAACCAAGAGGAATCTCTAAAGCAGTACCAACCGTTTATAGTCGTTTCCAATTTTAATCAAGTTCAAGTGAAAAAAATGCAAGCAATCTCACAAAAGAAACAAATTGAGATTGTTCGTGGTTTATACTAAAATATGAGACCTACTGCAATTCATACTAATGACTAATTTCTTAACCCTGGATAAATTTAACCAAGCTCGTTTCTCAAGTATTCATATTACAAAATACCATCCGTATGAAATTTTCATATCAGAAAAACATTGAGACCAAACAGACCCAGATGTGTAATAAAAAACTCTTCTGACCACAAGAAGCATGCGAAGTGAAAAAGTAAAAAACTTAAAAAAGGACTAACATAAATTTCTATTGAAATCTCAGCAAGTTTCTAAATTTTCGAAAAGCAGTTATTAGCAAAAATAACATAGAAAGGCAGGTTTCTGACTAAGAGACAAAATTCTTGATGAGTATTATACAGAAAAATGTCTAGGATGATTTTTGCAGACATGGAAAGTAGTAACCAATTAGAAAACTTTGTTGCTCAAGTAACACTACTCTTAGTATTGACAGAAAAAGCAACAGCTTTAGGCGAAATGAGTTCGCTAACTCAGTCCAAAACGGAATTAAAAAGAAAAACCGAACTTACTCAGTTTTAGATACAGAAAGAGTTTGATGCTAAGTAAAACCACTTGACAATAAAAGACTTCCTAAGGCAAACCTTGCCGCCTTTCTTTCAGTTGTAAATTTTGTAACCGTAATATCTAAACAAGTAAGTTACAAAAAACAATTATGAGATTTGTTTCCAATCTGCAAGAAGAAATTAATTTCTAATTTTGTTAAATAAACAATAAAAGAAATTACTGCAAGAATAAAATAATACTTGATTGGGTAATGACAGGGCTTGACATATCTATAATCAACAAACATTATGTCTCTGTAACAATTTTCCATAAAAATCAACTGTAAGGCGTTTTTCTCCACCATAAACAACTTTCTAAGAGATAAAGACAACTACTATAGCATAAAAGAAAAATTAACCGACCACTTGTTTTAGTTGTGAAATTATCTTTTATTCCCAACTTGCATCTGTCAGATCAAATCAATAAATCTTATTACCCACATGTTACATTATTGTAAAACCAGTCAACGTAGCATAAGAAAATAATGAAACTAGAACCGACTACTCTAAACTGTTTATTGTAAAGCATTTCTGCAAGTTCCAATCGTTAGAATGATTCATATCGTTTTAAAACGAGAAGAGCGGCTTATATGCCATGATCTTCGAAACGCAGGTAAGCCCCCATTTCTAAATCAGAAATGGGATAGAAGCTAAGAATCGGTCGCTAGAGACAGATCAGCCATAAGCACCGTGTACTATTTCTTCAGCCCTAATCCCCCGCTTACGACCGTCATAAATATCGGTATCGCACTATCACGTCCGCGGATGGTTCCTACACAGTTCAGAGCATGGATCCGCAAATCTGGACGGGTTCATACATTTTTAATGGACTATTAATTCCAATAATCACAAAAAATAAATTTTCGGAGTGGTTTACTTTTTTATGTTTACGTATGCAAATTATATTTCTTCATCCTACCAAAAATGACTATTTCAGCTGTTCGTTTTAGAAGGAACTAATTATTCTTAAATAGTGAAAAAAAGTGTTAAAAAGTGTATAAATAGTAATCTGAAAGATTATCGTGGTTGAGCGAGTTTGGTCGTAAAGGAAGTGAGAACAAAAAACGAGAAGGTGGACGTTTACGTATCTACATTATGTATATTTGGTATAGCACTTCTTAAAACAGGAAAAGTAGGATCAGATGTTTGGAACAGTCGATCTGGCGCGAATGGCACGCATAGTATCGGCAGTGGTCGAGTTAATTGAAATCGGCAGCAAGCCCGAATCGCAAACCACGCTCTGAATATCAAGCAGGCTTTGCAAATTTGCAATAAACACGGCTCGATTGTAGGTGAGGATGAACTGTAATTAATGTTTTATATTTTGTCAGACAATGGGCGGCCATTTATCAATCTCGAATATTTAATTAAAACATGCGGACAACGGATTCATAATGATTTATGCGTTTGGAGGCGACAATGAATTGATTAAATTAAATTTTGTCATCCCCTTTTTCAGCTTTACTATAAACTTTTCGGCATTATGAAAAATTCAGGGAATTATTTATAACTTTTTTGTTCTTATAAATTACAACTTACCCTAGATTAAATAAAGGTTCACTTTCTTTTTCGTCGTACCATTGTGAATAACCAAAAGACTAAAACAGGAAAACCAAAAGAAACAATTGATTAGTTCGGAAACACCATCAAAGTTTGAAAACTTGGTGGAAAATCTTTAGAACTGAGATTACACACATGTCTTTAGCGGCTCCAGATCAAAGTGCAGATAGGAAACTATCACCGGTCGCGGCCTTCTGAGACTGTCCAGCACATGTACAGAACGCGAGGTCTGCCACTCGTCATAACGTCAGCCTATCAGCGAGCTCGCTGTGTAATTATTAATGCCCAAATGTCACTTCACGGAATATGACTTTATTCCCCTCCATGCTAAACAATGAGTACTATGCCGCGGGCTGGACCTTATTAATGGTTCTCGCGTGACGAAACTTTTCTAGTTGAATATGCTGATTATCTCTGTTCATTGTCGGGGAACAAAGCACTTTGACATCTTCATCGTTGCGATACCGGGACCAGTTTTTCCGTCAATCATTGATTTGTGCCGAGACGTTTCTTGAATGACAAATTAGTCGAGCAGAACAGGTTGATAATGTATGTCTTACATCAAACTTTTTGCTGCGAAGATAGATCACCTCGGTTTCAGCAAGTACAGATTCCGGCGGGAAAATACATTTCTTGTGTTGTTGTATGTCTTACGATAAATGTGCTACAAGTTCAAAAAGTACGAAATTTGCAGGTATGTTTATAAATTTGTAACATTTGGAAAATAGTGGTTTCAACCTACGTATGTATACGATATTTTGCAGACACAAGGAAATGCAAACGGAACGGAAAGAAGCAAGCGCGAATCCGTCTAACACTGGAGTGAAGCTGCTGGACCGATGCTGGTAATCCCGCACTTGTGTTCAAGCGCCGCGACGCTGTGCTCATGCGTCCCCCGCCCTCTCCCTTGAGCAACAACAGTGGCATTACGAATATCGGAGGCGTTTGTGTTTATTCCCCGAACGAATCTACTAAGCTGTCGGCCTGTGACGGTAACACTCACTAGAATACATTGGTATTTGTATTTACGTTCTTAATGGGGATAACACTTTTATTACCGTCGCTGTAAAAATAATACTAATCTGCTATGTAAGAGAGACTGTTGTTAACGAATCAAATAAAAAAAGATCTATTTGCTATTTGTATGTTTTTCGATGTCTATTTAAAAAAGTCCGGTGAATAAGAAAGTGCGACCTAAAAGCACCTAAAACTGTCAGCATCGATCGTAAAGCTTTCAACTTCAGCTTCCTTACAACTCTCCTGAATATTGAAAGCTCGTTCTTTTAATAGTAAATAAATGTTACATTCAGATTCGGTTATTATTGCGCCAGAATTTCTTTCTCACCTATGGAACCTATTTTAAAATTTATCTATAAATTAAATACCTACACATTCGGGTTATTTATCTGTAACAGAAAACAATTTCAAACAAACCAGACAACGTGGCGAACAACATGCAACAAAATAAAACGGTAAAGCAGTTGTGAACTCTAGGCCATGTAATTACCTTGCAGATAAAACGTAACTGGACCATATATTTCCAAAATCGAGATGGCTTTAAAAAATCCAAGATTGATAATATAACGGTATTTGCATTTATGTTCATTGTTTGAAATTTCAGCGTGGTTTCATAGACGATATTGTGCAGAGTAAACGAGGCAGCGTATTTTTAATGAAGGAAATCTCAGTTTGTGCTTTCGTTATATTTAATAAACAATGGTGGTGTGAGGTATTGTTAAATTTGTCACAGGAAGTTATAAAATTTATGAACGAAGTACCTGGTTAACAAGGCAGAAATATTTAGACTGTCCGAGTCAATTAGTTTTAATATAAATAAAAACATAAAATGAAATTAATTGTTCCTTTTTTTGAATTTTAATTTAGTTAAGATGGTACGACCTGTATACAACTAGGTATTTTCTATAGAGCGTTAACCGTTACAAATTTTTGATATGTCTATTAACTGTTGTGTAAAAACCATTTATAATATCCTAAACCAGTTTATTAAGCGCACACGTACGCATTTAAATTACTTGATGACTGTTTGCAATATCCTGTAAATTAATAGGCCATGAAAATACTTAATATTACAGGAAAAAGGAGTAAAAGGTAATATCCGGCAGAAGATCACAAATTAGTATTAAGTAGGATGTCGGTTACACTTATCACTTTACTGCGAAAGAACTTTTGTCAACTAATTAGTGTAATTTTTTAAGCGAAACTTTTTATAGAATAAACGCGCACCGATGCATTTCGGTACAATTATCCTAAAAATATAGCCCGTTTTATAGTTTACTTTTCTTACCGGCAACAATTTTATTTTTACCTCAGTTAAACACATCCCGTTTCTTTTATATGTCATAATTACTGCTTGCAAACCAACCTGTATTTCCTAACCTTTCTTTTTATTCTATTCCTCAACAAATTGAAAGGTATAGAAGAAATAATTTTCATCATCGAGAAACTAGAACAAATAAATAAAGTTGCAGCAAGAATTCTTCAAAGTGGAATTTCTAATGTAGAAAAATAACAAAAGTCTGAACACGACAAATATAGATGTATTAAAAAATTGCCGGTTCCGGTAATGCGGCACAGATCAGAGACATGAAATTAGCATTCCGTTCAGGCCAGAGACTTCACCAGATTGAAGTTAGCTGCGAGTTGCAGCGAGGATGATGCCAATCCACATCTCTACCACCGATCATGAATTATACAACAGTATACGACGCAGTGGCGTGTTCTTATGCTCATAACCAATTTCTAAATCGACATGATATCGATGCTCATATAATTTTTAATATAAACTTTTTTATGATGTTGAATTTACAATCCTATAAGAGAAACCCGTACTTATCAGTTAATAAAATCTTGGATGAAAAGTCTCTTTTTATGTAAAATCAAAATATGGGGTAACACGTAAGAAGAAAATGCATAAAAAACTTCAGACTTCATTTGTATCACCTTTAATTATTACGGTATTCAAAGAAGTATTCAGAGTTTCATAATATCTGCTCTTCTAATTTACATAAATCCTTTTTGTATGGTTCAACCTCATTTAATTTGAATTTATTTGACTAATCAAACAAAGAGTTTGGTCAAAAAAGTAACTAATTGTACAAGAACTGCATGCATTTATACTACACAATGGACGTTTGTTCAAACAACAGCAAACAAACTTAAAGCTATTCAAATATCTAGTAACAATTAGGTTTCCACTAGGCATAACTTAGAAAGCAACACAAGAGGTAAAGGTAAGGAGGAATTGTCTGTTAGAAAAAGTTTTTAGAAATTATTCTTATCAACTAGACATCTTCAGTAATCACAATCAACTCTGCGTATATTCAATAGTAATGGCTTTAACACAAAGGAAATAATCATAATATGCGTCCGATTTTAAACATAATTAGAATGTTCTATAGCTACGATACAAGTATATTATAGGGTTTGCAATGCAATTCTTCATCAAAAGATATTGTTCAATATCTCTCTGACATTTCTAAAGGATGAAAATTCTATAAAGAGATAACCTTTAAAAGAATAAACAGAAAACAGTTAAAGATAACAATATAAAATTTCTTCAATATCACAACTATTTTTATAAGTTTTAAAGATTACTACTTGTTATACTAGAAGATAAATCCTTACAACTCCTAGCAATACTCTAAGGTGCCAAAATTGAAAAACTTTAAAATTGGATCTTGCTCAGAAATGTGCTGAATCGATGAAAAACAATGTCAGTAGCTCTTTTGCTAATTCTTAAGATGCTTCTAATATACCAACAGTCTTGAGCGTGAGTTGCTGGAAACTAATCTAAGCATGAATACTCTAACAAACGAAGAATATACCAAAAGTCCCAGAGATTCGTTATGATCGTCACAATTTGCAAGATGTGTTTAAAAGATTTTGATGTAAATACATTGCTACTACTTGTTCAGTTTCAACACCGCCGCACAGTGGTCTGAGCCGAACATTTAGGGGTACAAAAGTCAAAGAAGCAAGTAGAATAGGTGATGGTTGGTGTATAACGGTAATTTGGGTTCCTGATTACAAATCCGTCATCAGAATTGACAAATTCAAAATGGCGGAACAAATATGGCGAACATCACAATAAAGAAATAACAAATCTTTCACGTAATTGAGTGTACGTGTTATTTCTAGACACCTATTTTCAAATTATAAGTGTAGAGTAAAGAAAAATAAAATGGCAGAACAAACATGGTCTACATATTTCGAAAACTTATTTTATTTATTCAATAAAGACCTAGGCAAGTATAGGCAAATGATACTTTGCACAATTTATAGATTTTTATGAGGTACTATAGACATTATTCCATGACTAAGCTTAACAAATTGATGCAAGACCTTAAACATATATGATGCAAAAAAATAATGAATAATTATGACTTTATATTAAAATTACACAGTTACTATTCATAAAACTAAGTACATATGCACAATTACAGACTTACCAGAGCCTATCGATGCCATGACTGTTACTGATGGCAAACCAAAACACACTGGAAGCGTTCAGAACAGTTTCGTGTTAAGGTAGCCATTCACGCACAGACGGCCTGCAGTTCCAGGACTGTACGATCTGAACTGTCGTACGCCACACATGATTCAGTTTATCCAAACGACGCTGCCTTCAGTTCCTGAACTGACAGTTCTTGGACTGCGGGCAATCTCTGGATTTCACCTTACATGCACATATCCAATAAGGGTTTTGTCAGTCCTGGAGGTTCACACAGTGGTACAACCATGTCTAATAAAAGTGCCAACTAACAAAAATTAGCACTTCTTTTAATTCTCTTACTACAGGAACCGATAATTAAACCAAAAAAAAGGGTTCTGGGTCAAAGACTTGCTGTTGGAACGTGAACGCAGTTTTTCATAGACTTTAATACTTTTTTCGAGTCTATTCGAATAAGATCTGCTTTTAATTTTCCATAAAGATGGAAGTGTCGATGCAAATTAATAAATTTAGTTAAAAAGGTCGCTTTATTGCTCATATCTGCCATTATAAAAAGCGATGAAACAATGAAATTTACCAACTAGTTAAAACTTGGGGACTGAAGATTCGATCTGCAGTTTTACGTCCGTTCTAAATAGACTGCAGGTGTGTATAGTAAATATTTAACTGCAGATATGCAAATCGACGGTTGCGAACTGCAGGCTGATTGTGCGTGAATGCCTACCTTTAAAGTATTTTATCGGTCGTTTTATTTTTGTCGATTGTAACCTATATTTTGTAATAATGTACCTAGCAATAATATATACAACCATATTTATGAACAATTTGTAATTTTTTAATAATTGTGTGCGCCATTTTGAATTTTACCATTTTACCTTCAAATTCTTAATCAGAGACCCGAATAACATTTTTATGCACCAATCATCACCCATGTTACTTATGGTTTTGACTTTTGTCCTCCTAGATATTCGGCTCAGACCACTGTGTGCCGTTCCCAAATCTCTTTCTAACAAACTGCCATATAGTTGCAAATCTTTCTTCAGAAACTTCCTACATTTTGGGTTTTGGGTACTAAAGTACCTCACAAAAAAGAATTATGTACCAATCAATGAAATTGGTATCTTACAGGAACAATACGATTTTGCCAACATTACAAGACTTCCAAGCTCCCAATAAGTTGTTTGACCTAACGAATGGTACCTCTGAGCATATTTTCAGCTAGAAGGTTAGCAAGTGTTAATCCTGAAATATACTCTATACTTTAGGTGCCGTGCTGGTGCTTTCCTGAAGTGTGGATACATCTAAAGCCCTATACCTATCTTATCAAAATAATTCCGAACGATCTGACGATGGATTGAACTTGAACTATACAGTGTGTCCACATTTCAATGCTCACTATTGGGATCTCGGAAATTGTAAGAGATACGAAGTCGGTTAAATTAGAAAAGATTTGGCTATTTTGGAGATCAGTTTACTTATGCTTTTGTTTTTTCAAAAAAGTTCACGGTTTACTAGATGTTTGCTAAAAACGACATTATCTTATTTTTTTAAAATGAAATATCTGAGAAACCAGCAAAGATAGAAAAGAACAGCGATAACTGGTCGTGATCTGCATACTCAATCATAATAAGATTTTCTGTTATCAACTCTATGTTACTGTATTTCTCTTACAGTTACGTGAAGTCAGCTGTCACGTAATAATCATACATGTGCGCCCTGCACGCGGCAACTTGAGTTGTTGTAACTTTTACAATAAAAATTTCTCTTTGATCAAATGCTGCTTACCTTTTGATAAATTAAAGTAAAGCAGTGCAATTATCTTTCAAAGGACTTGCAAGTGCTTTATGGCTATTGAAATCTAAACACGGCAGATAGCTATCGTCGCAGAAGTTATTAGTGTCCAGTACCTTTTGTAGGTACTGTGTTTAACACTACAAGTTTTGGCAGATGTGCCTGTTAAGAAATAAAGTGTGTCAAACTATATAGGCCGCCAAAAATCCAGCATTATACGCAGAAATATTGAGCAGTTTCCCATTTTCTGACATTACTGTATGAGATTACTGTATAGTTTGAAGGTATATTTACTTTTTATGGTTTTTGTTTATTATACCTTGCCTAAGGAACCTTATCTACTTGTTCGAGAAAGATTTTCTCTGGGGTAACATGACAATCCAAGCATTCAAGACAGGTTGTATCTTATGTGAAGTTAAGTTCTTTGTTGGTTTAGGAGTGTCAGCAAAATAGTGACAACTTCTGAGTGATTTGAATTTGATTACATCACAAAGCCTTCAAATAACTGATAATTGGTAAGTCTTCCAGTAGTCCTGAATTTTGTTCAGTCAAATAGTTGTTACTATGTGAAAGACCAAGGAAAAATTTTTCCGTTGTTTAAATTTTAGCCTAAAATCATAAAATCAGAACAAATCTTATTGAATACTTAGCTGTTGGATTGGAAGTATGTTTCGCTTTTCTTATCTTTGTAATCGAAGTCACTTTGTGTGCCATCATGTTAATTGCTCAGAGGGATACTTTGCAACGTCCGGAGTACCGCAAGGCATTCTTGGACTCTTTTTATTTACCATTTGTATTACTAACGTTGGGGTCAATGTTGAAACATCATGACAGACAGAATTATTTTTTAGATAGAAAAACCCTTTCTGATGCTATACAGTTACAGTTGAACACAAAATCATTTGATTTCACCTGTAATCACTAGTAGAAAAAGTTTGAATTTTCAAGTTAACCTCTTTCTTAAAAAACTTCAATGTGCACATTAATTGAAAGATGATCTTAAATAATTTTTTATAAAATGAAATAACTGGCATAACCCTTCCTATAAGTTTGCGTCTTTACTAACTGTGTTTAGCTCAAAAAGTTGAAAAAGAAATAAATCAACTGATACTGTATACTACATCAAGTAGACATTCTGACATTTCTATAAAGATATTCAACACAAATCTATGCATGTTCTTATTTGTAAAATCACATTACCAGAGTACTTAATTTTACCCCCAGCGTGAAAAATCTAGCAAGAAAATAAATTACTTGACATAGTTCTAGTTATATCATACCCCAAATCAAAATTCATTTTTAAATTAACGTCAACGCCATAATTTTTCCATTTTGTTATTTATACTTCCTATATTTAAATTTAACTCATACAATATGCATATCTAACAGGTGATATGGTAATTAAAAATTATAGTATTTTCACAAGAGTGTTCTCGAAAAGCGTCCTTGAAAAATTGTTCTGTCAACTTTGCAGTTCCCTTTCAGTGAATTTTGTTAAGTTGCCAAACGCACTAAAAAATACTTTTAGATTTTAAGCCATTTCTTATAATTGGTTAAGATTTATTAGTACCGCGTGCTTTTTTTTAAACAACTATTTATTATATCAATTGTTTTAACACTTACAAACCCATCGATTATCAGAAAAAGTGTTACTTAACACTTGCCAACGTGAATAGGAAAGAACATATTTTCAGGTTTTATTTATTCGACTTTATATTATAAAGACCTTATAGTATTGATAAAGATTTATAGCCAACTCCGTTAAAAGTGTGTATTTTGATTTTAATACAAAAAACATTAATAAATATTAAATTAGATATAAGAGATTTATAATTCAATGTTTGTTTTATTAATACAAGGCCGCATTAAGGTGCGTAGGATATGTTGTGGTCTTTATATGAGAAATTAAGATTTTAATCACTTCTTTAAAACGCAAGCTATTAAGAACTGTAGGAAACTTTTAATTTAGTTACAGATGTAAATAGCCTCGACCTATTGCAATAAACTTAAATACAAAAAGAGTTTTGTTCACACTGATACGTCAGATTTAATTATTCAAGGATCTTGAAGAATGATTTACCTTTATTATACTGTTTGCATTACTTTTACTAACTCTATTGACCATTGTGGTATAAACACAGATGACATATAAGTATGTCATCGAACTCTCTAAGTTCAGGGCCGGTACCCAGGCCAAAAGGTTGAAATACGCTCTTCCCCAAGCTTTAACTACGATACATCTAATTAAAAATTTGCATTAAAAGAGCAGGGTCTTATTACACTGTACCTATTCGAAGATCGAGAATCCGAGATGCCCCTGTTATCCATATGGTACTTACCGACCCTACTTATCCATTAAAAGCTTTAATAGCCCGTCATTCAACATATAACTTCTGCATTCTTCGGCATCGTGATAACAGCTTTCCAAAAAGAGAGATGTAGATAACAAACACAAATCAGCCTTCTAAAACTTAAGTTCCATAGAAAGCATTCACATTAAAACCATCTTTAAATTTTTCATCAAGATTTCTTTGAAAACCGTCACTTTTTCACTTTAATGCTATGAAATTTCAGGCTTGCAAACATAAACCCTGAGTTTCTTCTCTTCTGCCATTCCAGAGCATCAACACGAAACTGGACAATAGTTAATTTCTGCCTTACGGTGTCGAGGAAAGAGGGTAACACATTCGTCACCATAGTCTTCTTTCTGCATTAGAGTCTGCCTGCTCCAAGGACCAAGTTCAAATTCTCCTTATTCAATATCTTGACTATTTCACTGTGCCACGTCCTAATAGATTAACTATTGTTAATACGATTGTTTTGCGTAATTCCTATGGCCACCTTTAAATATAGCATCTCGCTTGCTATAGTTTGCTTTTCACAGTATCATGCAAGGCGCAAACGTCACATCCATAAGTCAGTACAGCACATCCTGTTAAATATCTTTGTTTCTGTCTCTATATATACTAATTTTTTTCATTCTAATGAGAGTTTTGCTTAAAGCCCAATATAATTTGGTAGCACGTCGGATTCTTGTACTGATTCATGATTCTATTTCTCTTTGTGCATTTGTTACCGATTACAATTTCTACTAACTACCATAATGTCTGCCTATCCAGTATTAATGTCCATGCTATACCTCTTAATAGATTTTTCCCATATATCCAGGTTTCTTTCAGTTTCGTCTCCATGTTTGGTACTACTACCAGGTCGTCCGCATATATCGTTTTCAAAATGTACACTTGTTCCAACTTACTGACCTCAACTGTGGCTCTTTTTAAGTCTTTATTGCATCACTTGTCTATTTCATTCATTAAAGCTTCCTTGTCTAGACGGCCTGTTTGTAAGAAATTTCTAAGACTGCAGGTTATTTGTTCTAATCATGTTCCAAGTATTTTCATACACGCTTCCAATCGCCCTCGGGAAATTCTTTTCTACTCTTTGAGCTTGCAGTGTTTTCTAGATATCTTTTCCGGATGTACCATCAAAAGCTGTATCTAAATTCACACAGCCCAAATACAATTTTCCATTGTAAGTTATAGTTTTTACTACTAGTTGACAAAGGCTAAACATCGGTTTTGTTGCTCCCCTTCCTGGTCTGAAATCGTATTTATTATCATTAAGTGTTGCCTCCAAGACCCTCCTTATCCGCTTCTTTAGTATTATCTAATTCCTAAAATTAAAATTGCTCTGTAAATCTTAACACTTCGTAGGATTCCTTTTAGGAGTATTGGCAAAGTAGTAGTCACTTGGTATTATTTTATTATTTTGTGTAACAATTGAGAACTTAACTTTACTATTTTTACTTTTTCTAGGTTATCCTCTTTTGAGCTTTCCCACTTTTCAATTGCTTTAGTACACTTACTACTAGTGCCGGTGCAAGAATGTGCAAATGGCGTAACTTGCCATAGTCGCCACGGTGATTACGGCCAACAAGACTATTGAAGCTGACATTAAACGCATCACGCACCGCTCTGTTTACAATACGAAGGCTCCTTAAAAAATTTTGCTAGATATTTCAGTACTCGCTATTCTGTTTTCATTCTTTGTGCATAGCGTGCTTTGTTCTTCTTTGCCACTTAACTTCGCTTTGAAATATTGTTGCCGTCTATCTACCACTTGTTTGCCCGTGGTCAATAAATTACTGTTCTTGTCTTCCATACACTGAAACTCTTCATTCTTTTTCATTTTGAGCTTTTAAGATTCCATGCCAGTTTCCCATTACCCTGTTATTTTCCTCCAGTTTGGTTTCGAATACGTCCCAGGATCTTTGTTTTGCTTCTAAGACTGTACCTTTCGCTCTCTTCCCCTGGTCTTTATATTTGATTCAATCTAGTTCACTCTAATCGTTGAAATATATTCTCTACAATCTACTTTTAATTAAAATTTCTTGTTTAAATTCATTGTTCCACCATGGAGTACGTTTATGTTCTTTTTAATTACATTAACACATACCTCTGCTGCCGTTTCACACACCATTGTATTCACATAACAACATGGTTGTATAAATATAATTTTAAACTTGAAAAGTTGGGTAGCAAAAATCTCCAAATTAACAATAATTACATCGATATTGACCAACTATAATTTGTTAACTAAAAACACCTGTTGTTTTTTTCTCAATAAATAGAATTCTGTTTCTAACTTGGCATGTTGATTCAGTGCCCTTCTCGTTTTGCCTTTCTCAGAATCTCGCCTCTAACTATAGCTCATCATCTCATAAATCAGAGCTTCTCTTTTTTGCTGAAAGCCTTGGCATTTTGAACTATGAATGCTAATGTTAGCAACTCTGCTGACTCTACTTATCCCTGTATAAACAGTCAGTTTCGTGGAAATCAATATATCCACAACAAGACTTGAGATTTCCGAAAATATATTAGCAACAATTTCTTTTTTTTTAGAATAGTCTTAAAGTTACTTGTGGTCGACCGTTCATTGTTGGAGGGCAGCAGAACTTGAGATCTACATTTCTTGTTCTTTTTCTTGGACGCATCCTCATTTCTAAAGGCACTTTATATAGTATACAACAGCATTGAACTTATTGACTGATTATACATAATTGTGAGATTCAAGATAATT
>VTPC01090310.1:0-60500 GCA_011009095.1 Ignelater luminosus
GTTCATTTATTTTCAGTATTTTAGATATTTCGAAAGTAACTATTTTACAAAATTTCAGAATGTGTTAGAATTCAGGCCGTTAGGTACTGCACTTTGAGTTTACCTCATTTCGGTTTTTCTTGGATATCTGGGAAATATTCAAAATTTTTACACTGTTTAAACGGCATGCTGTTAGACACATAAATGCACAACTTGGCAATAATTGAAACAAATTCTTTTACGGTTTATGAAATCCCTATACAACTACTCGAATTTGTAACACTCTGTACAGCTTGCAATTATTGTTATGAATTTTAAATCATTAAATCTTGTTCATCTGAATGCTCGTTCATTAACTTGCATTTTCAATGATTTCAAAATTGTGGATGACTTCTAATATTTCAGATGCTGGTGTCAGTATAGATAAATATAATATTTTACGTTTGGATAGAGATGGGAGAGGAGGTAGTATTTAAATTTACACTTTGTCATTCTGAAATACAAAATTATATAGAACAACTTTGGGTAAGCTTTTCTCTTAATAGAAAGACAGTTGTTGTAGTAGGTGCCATTTATCATCCCCCAAGTTCTTCAGGATTACATATCTTGGACAATTTGGAAAATATATTGATCGATTTTAAAATAACTTATGATACAGTCTTTTGTACGGGTGATTTTAACATTAACTGCTTAGATAATAGTAACCTTTTAAATATATATATCTATTTTCAATTCTCAAATCTTTAGATTTAAAGCAAGTCATTGAGAACCCTACGCATGTCACCCGCACCACTTCATTCTTGTTGGACTTAATTATAACAAATAATAACACGAAGATTATAAAGGTAGGAGTTATTGATTCTGTTGAATTTTATGACCACCATGCTGTTTTTGTAAAGCAGCAACTGAAATTACTAATACATGTCCCATTTACAAAACTTATCGTAATTTTAAGTATTTTAATTTCGATTTATTTTATAGTGAACTTTAGTCTATTTCCTGGAATAATATATTTCAACTATCTAATGTGAATAGTAAATTATCATTTCTAAATAAAAACTTGATTGCCTTGTTAGACATCCATTAAAAACAGAGAAGTCTACTCGACCGTATACGCCGTGGATAACCGACACTATAAAAGTCATGCAGTCACCTAGAAACAAAGTTTTGAAGCGCAGCGTTTTAAAAATTCTAAAAACATGGCACACTGAGATTATTACAAATTGTTACGCAATACGACTAACAGGGCAATTAAAACAGAAAATAAAGCCTATCTTGATCATGTTATTAAACATAAATCTTCCAAAACTGTATGGAATGAATTGAAAACTACGAATGTGTACTATCATAATAAACCTAATACTATTCCACACCAGTTACAAAATGTTAATAAAATTTTAAGTATTTTATAAGAGCCAGTGAAGATAATAAACCTGATTGTGACGAACTTATAAACTATTATTTGAGTAATATTAATAGTAATGTGAGGACAAAATTAAAGTTTGTTGAAGTAGATGAAGTAATTGTTAGCAAAATAATTCGTAACATAAATAATCTCGGGAGCGTGTGGTGGTGATGGAATTAACATTGACCTTATTAAACGCTGTTGCCCGTTTTTGTTACTTTATCTCACCCACATAATAAACTTCTGAATAGTTCATAACATTTTCCCAAATAGCTGGAAGGAGGCTATTTTACTTCCATTACCAAAAATTCGTAATCCTCAGTCTTATAAGTATTCTGCCCACATTGTCGACGGTATTAGTAAACATCATAGCCTCTCAACTACGTAAACACGAATTATGATGAGTGATAACACCGATGGACTTTCTCCATTAGAAAACACTATTAACGTAAATTTCCTATTTACGCTAATTATCTATTTCTAATGTTATTTTCCAAATAGTATGAAACTATAAACATGTGAATTTTCAATAATTAAACATTCATTATTAGTTTTACTTCATTAGTCTTAACATTCAGTATACAGGGACATCATAAATAGGAGGAAGCCACGTGACCACGAAATTTACTGTTGGTTAGGCAACACATCTTGCACTGTTGGCAGCTCTGTTGTAATAAAGAATTATGTAGTTTTCCAGTGGCGTAGTATTGGATATATGATGAAACTACTTAGAAACTTAAATATTTAAAGATAATTATATATAAAATTGGAAAATTAAAAAATGACAATATATTGAAGATATTTTTAAAAACAAGAATTAGATAAGGTCCAAACAATGCTGATGTAGCTGTTCAACAAGAGCGTTTTAGTTATTTTTTCAATTTTATTAAATTTAACTGTCCACTATGAAAGATTTTTCATAAAAAGATAATTATGCAGGTAGGGTAAACGCACCAATACCTGGTCATTTAAAGAATATTTGAAGTTCAAACTCATTTAAATTTAAAACTAAATATTTAATAATTAATTTTTTTGTATAGTTATGCATGCATAAATGATATACATACTCAATCATTAAGAATCATTAAATGTTTAATTTTATATTTAAAAAAACCATTTATCGGCACTTTGGCAGCCGTCTTAATACAATCGTGTTCTGGGAATAATTAAAGATTAATAATTGACGTGTAATTTTTATTTTCTGAAATTAATGTAACATAATACTTAGAACTAGGTATGCTAGATAACAGAACTGAAAATCGCAATTATTTCAGCTGCCATAATTTATTTATAAAAAAATAATTCATTAGGTAGCAGGTTACTAGAATTTAATTAAAAATAATGGCTTACATTTATCCTAAATTTTACAATTTCATTTAGTAGTTATTTTACATTTTATTGCAATTTATGTACAAATTACATAAAATGTTCGATATGGCCACCCTGTTTCTCTAAACATAACCGAACTCTATTTTTGATACTATTGAAAACTGAAACTAAGGTTTCTGGTGATATATTATTAATTTCATTTTGTATGGCCTCTTTTAATTCGTCAATATTCTGTGGACGGTGCCTGTAAACATTATTCTAAAAATGCCCAAATAGAAAAAAATCTAATGGTGTGAGATCGGGAGACCGAGGGGGCCATTATCCACAACTAATCACTCGGTCATCAAATAACTCTTCCAAATAACGAATAGTGGTGCATGCCGTATGTGCTGATGCACCATCTTGCTGGAAGTAGCCCTCTTGGATTTCATCATCTAATAGTTGTTCGATAAAAGGTGTTAAAATATTATCTCGGTATTTTTCTCCACTGATTGTGTCATTAAAAAACAATGGACCATAGATCCTGCGTCTTGACATCGCAACCCATACACCACCTTCTGGGGATGCAAACTTGTTTCTTCATAATTGTGGGGATTCTCTGTGGCCCAGGTTCTGTAATTTTGGCTCTTCACATAGCCGGACAACTGAAACCATGCTTCATCTGACATAAATGTAATATTTAATATGTCATCGTTGTTCAAGTGTTGCATAAACCACTGAAAGTATTGAACTCGTAACTGATGATCATACGGAAACAGTTCTTGTATTACAGACACTTTATAGGGATGCATTCGTAGCTTCTTTTTTAATGCAACTTGGCAACTTCCATATGAAAGTCCTGAGGAAAAAGTTGTTGGTTAGATTATGGTTTAAAATAGTTTAAATTGTTTATTGAATGTAAATAATTCAGAAATAAATAGCAGTGCCAGTTTTCTATTTAAGTTTGCTAATAAAACAATTGAATTACTACAAGTGATAAATTCAAAATAATTAATAATTTAAAACACAAATGAAGCAAAACATATTATTTGTTTAATGCAAATAGATTCCTACCTGTTTCAGTGGCTAAGCGTTTAATGGATTTATGGGGACTACGATTTATTCGCATTTGCATGTCCTCGAGAACTTCATCAGTTAATACGGTTGGTCTACCAGATGATTTGCCTTTGTAGATGCAATGTGTTTCTTCAAAACGCTTAAGTATATCATGCCTACGACGTACAAATGCATCGTAGTGGACTTGCACTTCAGGAAAAGCTTGTTCAAATTGTTGGATACAAGATTATAATGAATAGGTCCATGAACCATCTGCATTCTGTGTTCGTTTGTAAAAGGCATCGCAAAAACGTAACCTTCCAAACTGAAATAATTATGCAGTTTTAAAATTTATTATCACACTTTGAATGCGTTAAATCTAACTTACCTCGATTAACTCACAAAAAACAGATTTAGTCTTGAAAAAGACTGATTTTTAAATAGAACAAAATAAACTGTAGAAAACCCAAAACAGAGACCAAGAAACCACGGAACGTACGCACGCCGATGTAATTTTACGTTAGAAATATACTCGTGAGGGAGTGTAGCCAACGTTGAAAGGTAAAATTTCGCGCCACTTTTAAATTAGTGGTCACGTGGCTTCTTCCTATTAATGATGTCCCTGAAAAGTTTGTATTGTAGTACATTACAATAATAATAATAATAATACTAATAATAATCGTCTTTATTAGAGAAAAAAAAAAGAAGTAAAGTACAAACTATTTACATGTACATGTATATCTGTAGCCTCCTGGCGAAATCTAGCCACTGGCTACTCTATTTAACCAGGCGACTACACAAAACATATAAACATATCACACATATATAATGAACTTAATTCAATTTGTTTTGATTTAGGTAGTTAGACATACGCATGGTGGTTATTGCAAAATTAAAAAATAATTTTTCGAGGAGCTTTTAAATCTATTTAGATCAAGGTCTACTATGTAAGAGGGAATCGAGTTATGTACTGAGACAGCATTATACTAAGTGAATCCTATGTAAAACAAGGTTGTTAAATGCTGTGGTATTGTGAGCATACCTTTATTACGAATATTTGCAGAGTGAACTTGAGGCCTAATGACTAATCAGTTGAAAAGGCTAGCAGATGGCTGTATGGAAGTTACTAATGCATGTGTATATAAACCCAACTGGTATTTCCAACATTTTCCATTTTTAGCCATTTGAGATACATGATCGTATTTCCGTAGATTACAGATAAACCCACAGCACCAGTTTTGAACCTTCTGTATGCGATTTTTATCATACATGTCTAGACAAGGACTATAAATAAAACTGCAGTAATTAAAGTGCGATAAGACTAAAGATTCTGTAAGCATTTTCTTTTGAGTAATGTTTAATATATCATATTTTGCGTATAGTAATTTTAATGATGAATAGGTTTTTTGCAATAGTTTTGTAACGTGTAGCCTAAAACGTAGTTTAGTGTCTAATATAATACCGAGATTTCTTGCAGAGTCGACTACTGGTAAAACTTCGTTATCTACATTTATGTTGAAATTTAAATCTGATGCTGCAATACCTTTTTTGGTACTAAACACTAATAGTTTTGATTTACTGGTGTTGTTTTAGGTTGTGTTGCATTGAAAGGTGTTTAATAAAAGTAAGATCACTGATGATGTCTTCGTAAGCTTGAGTTCTATTAGAAATGTTAAATGTTTTATATATTTCCGTGTCATCAGCATACGCCTGAACATTACAATGCTTTAAGGAATTTAAAATATCAGAAGTATACATAATAAATAGAGGCTCTAGAATAGACCCTTGAGAAACACCGGATGTTATTCAATCTGATTGTGATCGTTAATATTAGTTATCAAACTCCTGTCGGATAGATATGACTTTATTAAGTTGACTGCAGTATTGACAAACCCGTAGTACTGAAGTTTTACACACAGAAGATTATGATTTATTGTATCAAAAGCTTTAGAAAAATCGAACAATACGAGAACTGTTATCATGTGCCTGTCGGTTGCGCTTACAATATCATCCGTGACAGTCGCAAGAGAATCAGCGGTACTAAGACCCTTCCTAAAACCGGATTGACATACGGATAGCATATTGCTGTTGTTAGAAAACGCACATGTTTGTTTATATAGCATTTGTTCAAAACTTTTAGAGATGTGCGGTAAAATGCTTATTATTCTTAAGTCAAAGTAATTACTTGAATTAGAAACTTTAGGTAGTGGAAAACCAATGGCCTCCTTCCACGCCGATGAAAAATAACAGAACTCTATGCTGTGCTATCAAAAATTTTTTAAAAAGCCTTTAGAGGGTGAATAAAACATAATTGACGTTAACGAAAATAATATTTTACCTTTGTCTGGTATGGTCTGGTTATCTACAATAGATCAAAATAAGCTAACTGCATTAATTTCATTGGATTACTTTAAGGTTTTCAACATGCTAAGGCATTCGATATTTATTGCTCAATTAAACTTTATTGGTCTTGAGGAATCTGCAGTCACTCTATTAAGTAAATTCTTAAAAAGTAGAAGCCAAAAAGTTCTACTAAATGGTTAATATTTCACTCAATTAACTCTTTCTAAGGGTGTGCCGCAAGGATCTATACTAGGCCCCTTGTTATATAGCATTATATATATTGCTAACTTCTTTTCTGCTATATAATACTGTAACTTTCATTTATATGCAGACGACACACAGTTATGTTACTCATTTCATTACAATGACCTTAAAGTAGTACTAGGGCGTATCAATACTGATTTAAACAAATCACTAGATCTTTCTATTCGGCATGTTCTTACAATCAATCCAAATAAATCTTCTTTAGTAGTATTCGGTAGAGATAGGGCAAGAAAAATGGCACAAGACAAAATAACTATCATCTTAGACGATAAGAATTGCAGTTTCTAAATGTATAAAAAATCTTAGTGTGTTAATTGATAATAAACTTACCTTTACTAATCATGTTAATGCACTTTTATCCAAAGCCTACAGTAGCTTAAAATCCTTATTTTCTAGTCGTCATATTCTAAATGTCAAATTGAAAACTATGTGAGTCTCTAGTTCTATCACATTTTAACTACTGTGGTATTGTGTATACTGCTTATCTGAGCGCCGCTGACATCTACAATTAAAGGGGAAATAAATAATATGCAAAGTGAACTTAAAGAAGTTAAAGAGGAAATAAATAACGTGCAAACTGAAATTAAAGGAGAAATAAATAATGTACAAAGTGAACTTAAAGAAGTTAAAGAAGAAATAAATAACGTGCAAAGTAAAATTAAAGAAGAAATGAATTCAAAAATGGAAACAATGAGAAAAGAAGTTAAGGAGGAGGTTGATGGATTATATCAAAAATATAACGAACTACAGCCAAAGTTGGCTATGTTTACTATGGGTCAAGTCGTGGAAGAAAGTGTAGACCCTCGTAGCGAAGTACCTGAAAATATACAACTTCCACCTGCGGAACGGGTGCTCCGCGAACAACCCTTTGCGGATATTGGAAGCAATGGCACGTCGAAAAATCATGTTCAACCTCTAATTTTCGATAGAAAGATAGCCTGGTCTACTTATTTAATGCAGTTCGAAGCGGCTGCTATTACTAATAAGTGGAGTGAAAAAGAAAAGGCAGCGTCTCTGATAGTGGCTTTACGTGGAGACGCCCTGGATGTGATAGGTACCGTTCCGTACTAGTTGCGAGAAAATTTCAATGAGTTAGTATCACGTTTAGATATGCGTTATGGAGATAAACACCTCCAGCAAGTACACTACGCGCAACTGAAAAGTAGAATGCAGAAACCGGGAGAGAGTTTACAAGAACTCCAAGCGGACATAGAGCGTTTGATTACGCTAGCATATCCAGAGACTCCGCAGATCTTTCTTGAGCAGCTGGCTGTCCAAACCTTTATCGACGCTGTTCGAGATTCTGAAACCCAACAGGCTTTGAGACTTGCGCGTCGTGTAAAATTGGAAAGTGCTTTGGCGCATGCGCTTGAGTTTGAAGCAGTCAAGAGAACATCCCATGGTCATGTCGTGTGCGAAGTCCCGAGGCAGAAGATATGGAGGAAAAAATGAAACGAATGATAAAGCAAATGTTTGAAGAACAGCGATCGAAGAAAGTGCTGGAGATGCGGTAAGCAGGGTCACCTTAGAAGTAATTGCACCAAGAGTGGTGCAGTTAGGAATAACCAAGATGAAGAGAAACTAGTGCGGGTCAATGTAAAAGGACGAACGTCGACCTCCTTAAGTCATGTCCCGGAAACTACCCTCCAAGTGGCTTTGTTACGGTATCAACCAGACAGCTTTTACATCGATGGCAGTATTTTCGGGAAGACGTGTTCGTTATCGATCGACACGGGAGCAACAAGGACAATAATCCGTCCTGATATTGTTGAAGATAGAAAGCTACAGCCATCAAGAGTCCGATTGAAGACCGCTACGGGTGAGCATACCGATGTTCTTGGGGAACTGATGGTGGAAATGGGAATTGGTTTCAAAAGTTGCAAGCATCGGGTGTTGGTAGCGGATATAGCTGACGAAGTTATCCTGGGAATGGATTTGTTGAAAAAGTTTGGGTTTACATTAGATATGAAGAATGGAATCCTTCGAGTAGATAACGAAGAAGTCTCCATGCACCAAAAAGACGACGAGTCTATTCGAGTAATGCTTGTCGATGACGTTACCCTGCCGGCGCGGAGTGAGAAGGTTGTTATTGCCCGAATGGATGGAAATCTCCGGGCAGGTTGTATGGGTGCCTTAGAACCGGATTATGCCAACAAAGACATTGGAAGAGGTATTCTGATTGGGAAAGTGTTAATGAATGTGAAAGAGCTAACGCCTATTCGATTAATGAATGTCAACAATTTCCCAATGTCATTAAAGAAGAACACCGAAATCGGTTCTTGTGTGCCGGTGTCCTCTTTAGTACGGTGCACGAAAACAAGTGGAGTTCTTTTGTCTTCCGCAAGCTCGGTAAACGTAGAAGCAATGATCACAGTTTCTTGTAAAAATTTAACTCCAAGCCAAAAGATTAGGGTGCAAGGGTTAATTGGTCGTTACAAAGATGTATTTGCTCCTGATAAAGGACTGGCGGGTAAAACCAGTGTGGTGACCCATAAGATCAATACGGGAGATGTTCAACCAATACGACAACGTCCAAGAAGGTTACCATGGGCGAAACGAGAAGAAGCAGAAAAGATTATCGAAGATATGGCTAGCCAAGGTGTTATCGAACCTTCAAACAGCCCTTGGGCATCACCCGTCGTCTTAGTAAGGAATAAAGATGGTAGTACACGATTTTGTGTCGACTATAGACAATTAAATAGTGTCACCAAAAAAGATAGTTATCCGTTACCCAGAATTGACGACAATTTGGACACTCTGTCTGGTTCCAAGTGGTTTTCCACCCTGGATATAAAGAGTGGGTAATGGCAGGTTGGAATGGAACCCTAACATCGAGAGAAGACTGCCTTTACTATTGGTTCTGGCCTATGGCAGTTTACAGTTATGCCATTTGGTCTGTGTAACGCTCCAGCAACGTTTGAACGATTGATGGAGTTGATCCTGAGAGGTTTGTCTTGGAAGACCTGTTTAGTTTACCTCGACGATATTATTGTGATTGGTCGAACGTTTGAGGAACACGTGAAGAACTTGGAAAATGTGTTTCTGAGATTACGTGGAGCAAATCTGCAGTTGAGTCCGAAGAAGTGCAATCTGTTCCAGAAAGAGGTCAGATATCTTGGTCACTTGGTATCCGAAGATGGAGTAGCGGCTGATCCTGATAAGATTCGTGCGGTCCAAGAATGGCCCCACCTAAAAGATAAACACGAGCTTCGAAGTTTTCTGGGTTTGTGTACTTACTACCAGCGATTCGTCTGTGGGTTTGCAGATATTGCGAAGCCTTTGACAAGATTGACAGAGGAAGACAGAGAGTTTCAATGGGACGCCGACTGTGAACAAGCCTTTAACACTCTTAAACGAACTTTAATGACAGCTCCGATCTTAAGCTATCCCAGACCAAACGAGCGATTTGTGCTAGACACGGATGCTAGCAATGTCGGAATAGGCGCCGTCCTGTCCCAAGTTCAAGATGGGCAAGAGAAGTTCATCGGCTATTTTGGCAAGGTTCTGTCCAAGCCGGAGCGTAACTACTGTGTGACCCGTAGAGAATTGCTTGCAGTCGTCAATGCCATTGAGCATTTTCATAGGTACCTCTATGGCCGAAACTTCCTCTTGAGAACCGATTATTCTGCACTTCAATGGCTGCTGAAGTTTAAAAATCCTGAAGGTCAAGTAGCAAGATGGCTCGAAGGCTCCAAGAATATGATTTCGAGACCGAACATCGACCTGGGCGTAGCCATTGCAACGCTGACGCTTTATCTAGAAGACCATGCCCCAACGATTGCAAACACTGCTCGCGAATCGAAAATAAGCATGGTGAACATCAAGTACGACGTACCACAGTCGTTGATGATCATTGGGAGCCCGCGGAAATTCAGAAAGACCAGGAAAGCGATCCTGACTTACGATTGGTGTTGGACTAGAAGACAGCGGATCGAAGACCGTCGTGGGAAGAAATAGCCCGATACGGCTCGATTGTGAAAGCGTACTGGGCACAGTGAAAATCACTGAAGGTTTAAAATGGTCTCCTAAAGAGAGTGTTAGAAAACGAAGAAGGAACCGAAATAAGAATGCAGTTAGTGGTTCCCAAGAACAGGGTTCCTGAAGTGTTGCGACAGTTGCATGATGGGCCATCGGGAGGCCATCTGGGAGTTAAGAAAACACTGGCGAAGATTCGGGAACGGTTTTATTGGATGAACTGCAAGGAAGACGTTAGACAATGATGCAGACGGTGCGAAGGTTGTGCAACCGGTAATGGGCCACTTGGTAGGAAGAAGGCCCCGATGCGACAGTATAACGTCGGTAGTCCATTTAAAAGAAGCGTCATAGACATTGCTGGTCCATTCCCAGAGAAGGATACAGGAAATAAATATATTTTGGTGGCAATGGACTACTTTAGTAAATGGACCGAGGCATACGCCGTACCAAACCAGGAAGCGGCTATGGTTGCCGACGTGCTAGCGAAAGAACTCTTTAGCCGTTTTGGTGTCCTACTGGAGTTGCATTCCGACCGGAACAGGAACTTTGAGTCGGCACTATTCCAAAAGTTGTGCCAATCATTGGGCATCAGAAAAACAAGAACTACACCGTTGCACCCACAGTCGGATGGAATGGTGGAAAGAATGAATAGAACGATGGGGAAGTACTTGTCGAAGGTGGTGTCCGAGCATCAGCGCGATTGGGATCAATACCTGCATCTGTTTCTAATGGCAAACCGCTCGGCTGTACAAGAAACAACTGGCCAAACTCCAGCTGCGGTGTTGTTCGGGCGCGAAATTCGGTTACCATGTGATCTACAGTTTGGTTTCAAACCCAGTGAAAATGACGTGGTCGGTGATGATTACGTTGATAACCTTTGTAAGAAGTTAAACTCCATTCATGAAAATGTTCGTCGTAATATTCAGATGGCCAGTGATAAGATGAAAGAGCGATACGACATTAAAGCCCAAGCAGGAGGGTATCAACCTGAAGATCTAGTTTGGCTCTATCGTCCTCAAAGACGAAGAGGCTTATCTCCAAAGCTGCAAAGAGCATGGGAAGGGCCCTACAAGGTCATTAAACGAATAAATGACCTGATATACCGTATCAGAAAACCACCAAGGGGAAAAATGATGGTTGTGCACACCAACCGGTTGGCCCCGTATGCAGGCGGAAATGAAGTCGATATAGAAGAACCAGAGGCCGAAATACAACCCGCAGCGGTTGTAGCGATTGAAGATCAGAGACCCTCGTTTACTGCCTTTATGACTTTTTACTCAAATGGTAGGAAAGCTCGTTTTGGTGTTGTTCATGAACAACAAAGAAACCTGTTTAAAATTCCGGAAGAATACTCTCAAGCTCACTGCGTGGCGAAAGATTTGAAGATGTCCCGAGATATAGCTGTCGACTTCAAGTTCAAGTTTGGTCGCACGAGAGAAGTATCTTTACAACACCCCGAGGTAGGCAAAGCCTGCTATCTACAAGACTAGGAACGATTTCTTTATTATCTGGTCACGAAACCTCGTTCATGTGAGAAGCCGCAGTATGAGGCTTTGTGGAAGGCTCTTCACAACTTGAACATACAGCTCCAAGCGCACGGGGTGAAGAAATTAGCTATGCCGAGAATTGGATGTGGTCTAGACCAGCTGGATTGGCGTACCGTGCGAAATATGTTGGAAGTAATATTTCAGGACGCCGGTGTGGAAGTATTGGTTTGCAGTTATAATCCCGCAACATCCTCCCAGAAGTGTCAGAAAACAGTGGATTGTTTCTTTTTCAAAAACTCGAGGTGTACTAGGGGTTCGGCATGCAAGTACCGTCATGATCCAGAAGCCATGGCCGGAACAAGCAGCGAAATGCGTGAAACATCATTTTCGGCACTGTCACGAGACGCAACAGTGTTAAGAAGAGGGCAGTGTAACTCGCCACCCCTAGAATATTCTAGAAAAAGTCCCGAACAGTCTCGAACAAGCTGGTCGAATGTGCCGGAGAAATCTCGAACTATCGAGACGCTTCCACTGTCGAATGCTCCAGAAGGAACGCGAACTTTCTGGGCTCATCAAGAACCACGCGGAAACGAATATAAGGCGGCGTTGACCGAGCAGAGGGGAGTTCTACAGTCAAGCAGCTAGTAGTTACGAACGAAATAAATGTTAAATAGTGATAAATAAATTCTTCTGTACATAAATAAATAAATAATTTAGTGTAAATAAATACTGGAAATAAATTGTAATAAACTGAGTGAAAATAAATATTATTAAATATAAATAAACGTTTTATATAGAAAGAACATTACATTATTATTACTGCGAGTTAAGATGGAATTTTTGCATAAATTATTTTCAAATTTTTATGTTGTTTATAGATTTATATACAAAACTATTAAGCAAAAACGAACTACCTATTATTTTATTACATAACTCCGATTAACTAGAAATATCAAGTTGAATATAAATTGCCATTTTATTTATTTCAACGGTCAAGAATATTGTTAATTTTATGCCATACGTGCTTAGAATCAAGTTTTTCACCAGATTGTTTATCTCATGGTTATTACTAGAGCTGGACAGATTGTCGTAAAGAAAGTGCATATGTGCAGTAAAATATGACATAAGAATTCAGTAATATACGCAAGAATATGCAATGCTACATCAATAAGTGCATATTGTGTGCTTTAAAAAATCAAAATCAGTAGTTATAAGTGAGATTACTTGTCTAAAACTATTCTTCCGAGAAATATTAAAGAGAAAATATGCCTACAAGAAGGATTTTGAGCTAATATAGATAAAAGTTTCGGAAATCAATTTTACAAAAAATATGATATTCAAGTTGTTAAGTTTCCATACATGCACTTAATATCGAAAATATGTTATATACGCCATATATGCAAAATAAAATTAATTATGTGTACAATAAACAACGAAATGAGCTCACATAATAAAAATTAACTGTATATGCCTCGCAGATAAAATCATGCAAATATACATTTGTTCAGCTTTGTTTATCACAATGCAAGGTTTTCACATTATGAATATTTCTTGTAGATTAATTATTAATAAAAATTCTCAGAAATGTTTTTATTCCTTCAATGAAGTATTGCGAAATTGAATTATCGTTTATTTCAGTGTCAAGCCAAATAAAAAGAAAGTGAATTTGTTTGTTAAAAATAATTATAAAAGTTAATAGCAATCTCTTTCACAAGTTCATCATGATCATCCTTGACCCTTAAAATCTATTAAAAGATACACTTGACAATTCATCACGCGAGTAGTGCCTGCAATTAGTTGTTATTTTGTTTTCCAGTTCGTGAAATCTTCTAAAGTTTACACACTTTACTAATTGCTACTTGCAAATTGTTGCAATTGCAACCGTGGTAGCAAGTAATCACATTTCAATTGTTGCGATCAGACGGTTAACATTTTAACTTTAGTATTTTTACTGTTGCGAACACAAATGTAGTGATGGTTTCACCTTAACACGATACAAGCCAAGGTTAACGTGTTTCTTTTAGGAACGTTCTGGGTATATTATAAATACGTATCTTGGAAAATACAGCAATTCTGCAGTGTTTATCAGAATTAGAATTAATAAACATAACATTTAGAAACCATGCATTGGGTAAAACCGTCTTTGATCTGCATTGTTTTGCATCTGACTAGTACTATCAGCAGTAAGTAAATTATTTAAATGTAAAAAATTATCTGGAAAATAATGTTTTATTAAAAAAACTAGATTCTGAAATTCTTCCTGGTATAAGCGTTTGTGGAAAGCACCCGCATGATAGAATTTATGGAGGACAACAAACAGACATTACAGAATTTCCTTGGATGGCCATTTTGGAGTATAATTTACCAAGTATACTAAAACTTTAATGTTTTACAAATTTCAGAGTGTACTTTAAATAGATTTTTTTATTTTAGACACCAAGCACAGGTTTCGTTGTGGTGGGTCATTGATTACTAAGAGGCACGTTTTGACAGCTGCCCATTGCATTACCGATAAGTTGTATGTAATACTATAAAGATTTGTTCGTTGTAAAGATTACATTTTTAAATAACTGCAGAGTAAATGTTCGTCTGGGTGAACACAATTTGAAGACAGATCCTGATTGTGAAGATACTACTCCCGGTTTGGAATATTGTGCAGACCCACCTAAGAATATAGGAATAGAAAAGACTTACGTTCCTGAACCGTATCAATCTGAAGATAGGAATCATCATGGTGATATAGCAATAATTAAACTTAAGGAAGATGTTGATTTTTCTAGTAATTTATGAAAAGGAAAATAACAACAAAAAGATGTAAATTGGTTTGTTTTAGATTTTATTATACCAATCTGCCTGCCTTTGTCGGAAGAATTAAAGAATAAGCTATATGCGGGTAAGAACTTAACGGTTGCTGGCTGGGGCAGAACTGAAGATGCATATCACAGTGATGTCAAGTTAAAAGTAGAGGTATTGTTTTGAGTACTGATTTTATGCCTTAATAGTTATTTTTCATTGATGCAGCTTCCAGTATTATCCGATGCTAGTTGTTCAGAGTATTACAAAAAATTTACCGTGAACATATCAGGAGGTCAGTTATGTGCGGGAGGACAAAAAGGAAAAGATTCTTGTACCGGTGACAGTGGTGGTCCATTAATGCATCTTCACAGAACACGCGACGAAGAGAATTGGTATGTTATTGGTTTAGTATCGTTTGGAACGGCACAATGTGGAAGAGAAAATTCGCCAGCGGTGTATACCAGAGTACCATACTTCGACGAATGGATCCTAAATACTTTAAAATTATAAAACGTTACTTATAAAAGTTAAATCAAAATAGAATATATTATTCGTTAATTGTTTTCTGCTTGTAATTACAGCGACAATAACAATTACCCTTTTTAAAGCTTTTGTAGATTATAATAATTCAATATACGCTCTGGGAAGTCTTTTCAACCATTTTTATGAGTTCTTTAGAGATTACTCTTCGGTTTCAGTCAAAGCATATTATGCCATTTGTGTGCATTTTTGAAAGAAAAACATGTGAGTCGCTTTTCTTGGGAATTGTTAATTTGTGCTACAGTAGATATTACTATTTCGAAATGTATGCTAACCAAGGTAAGTTCGTTTCGTTTGTTTTACGTTCTTACAAATACAGTTACTTTAAGAAAGACCTTCTGTTCTTGAAATGCTCGTAAAGAATGTTTATAAAAGTGATATTGGCAGTGGAAATTCGTTTCGCTATGGTGCACTGTGACCTTACAATTAGACAGCGGTAGTAATTTGCAAGAAACACTCATTTAAGTGTAATATAGCGTCTAAAAATAGCATTTACCCAAACGGAGTGCTTTAAGGAATATTCAAGTGCACCTTACAAAGTGAAGAAATCTCAAACGGTAAATCTTCTATCACATAGCAGAAAAGATATTAGGAACTTTATCACATGCTTTTGAGAAATCTAAGCAGAAAACATATGGAGGATTTCCACCAGTTCAGTAACTTAAACTTGTTGATAAACTAGCAACAATAGATTTCTCAGATACAAATTTAGGCTGGTAAAGAAAAGTTATCGAGTCTTGAATTGAGAAAGGTATAAATATATTAACAATTTGTTCCCTAACCTTGCAGCAACGTAAAGTGTCACATTTTCATCTATTTCAATCCAGTAAGCCATAAGAGACACAAAATCAGTTAAGTTACAAAACAGTTGCTTATTTGAAGATCAATTCATTTGTGTCTTTGTTAGACAATTTAAACGAAAACCTTGAATTTTCTTTGAGTCAAAAGTTTTCATAGCAAACTGCAAGTTGTACGGACTGGATCCCGTGTATTAATCTCAGATTATCGCTTTTAGAGCAATTTTAGACCAATTATATTCCAACGTTAATTACGATTGTTTACTCAATTTAGGAATCTTTGTCCTTCAGTATCATTCCTTCATGGTCAGTGCTAGTATTTGTAAGTGATTATTTAATTACTCGATTAATTATCCTCGTTTTGTTTTTTAATTTAAAATTAGATCCACAATGGTGTACTGCCGGAAATTATTAGTTTTAAGTTTATTAAAAGATTGTGATAAAATAAATGGAATGAAAAGTGTTACCCAGTGTTGTAATGTATCTAGGTTACATGTATCTAGATACAGCATCTAGATACTTTTGGTGTATCTGAGGAAGTAGCTAGTTATTGTTCCCAATCCAGTATCTGTATCTGTAACTAGTTACATTTTCTAGTGCAACTGGCAGTAGTATCTAGATACAAATCAATTAACATATTAGTTATTTATACAACAAGTAAGTAAAGTGTATCTTTTTTTCACGAGAAGGACAGTTTGCCGCACGAGCCGTAGGCGAGTGCGCAAATCCGCCAAGTGAAAAAAATAACTTTACTCACGAATTGCATACAAAACTTTTTTCACGTTCGTAATAAAAATCAAGAACTACCTACTTCAATAACAGCTTTCTCGATGCGTCACATCGATGCGTTCTAATTTCTGACAAATGCCAGTGTGTATCATAACAACGGCAGCCTCCTATGTGTTTAAATATTTTGCGTTAAATAATGACACGTTACGATACTTTTTTTTACTCAAATGCGTGAAAAACTTTTTTTCACGCTTCTATCGCGATGAAACAAACGCATCCTTTATAAACGAAAATTAATGAAAAATGTTGCACTTTTTTTAACGAACGTGAAAAAAATTATTTTATTTTGTCTTTCTCTTTATGTAGCAAGCAAACGCGCACGCGCAAGCAAACTACCGCAAAGAATAAATAAACCAGGGTTACCGATTTGAGGGTAATTACCCAGAAACGGTAATTTTGAACAAAAGAGGGTGAAAAGGGGGTATTTTAATTTAGAGGGTAAAATTGGGTATTTTAACAATTTTATCTAACGTTTCTCATTTTTTTTCTCTTCCACCTATGTAAATTTAAATATTGCAGATAAAATAATCACTGCATTATTTAATTTCTTTTCCAAGAACGGGAAGTAGCTTTATGCATAGTGCAAGCAATATCTTAAACGTGACTTGAAGTTTTGTCTTTACTAAGACAGAAAGATTGCTCAGTCGATCCTGTTTCAGTGAATTAGGCAAATAGGATTTAGTTGCTTTAAGTTACTTAATGATAAAAGTAGATTAGCAAAGTTTCTTAGAGTAGTTTTATCGTTCATATCATTTTTTACAACTGACAATGCATTTATTGATTGCATAGGAAAATGAACTGATAAATCATTAAAATAGTCAATCAGGTAGAATGCTGGTCCTACACTTAGACACTTATAACTTCTGTTATATACAATTTCCGTGGAAAATAAGGACACTTTTGCAATCTTGAGGCTTTAATAAATACAAATAAACAGAATGCTTCTCTCTTAATTGCGTATAAAAGCAAAAATTTTGATGGTGAAAGTGCACTTTTTTTCGTTATTGACACGTCCGTCCGGCATGCGCGGTTTTTTCCACCTACCGAAGCATCGAAGCATTCGACATACATTATATGGCGGACGGATGTGTCAATAACGAAAAGCAAATGCACTTTTACCATCGAGATTTTCGCTTTTATATGCGAAAATATATATAGATAAATATATATTAAGAAGAAAGCAAACTGTTTATTTGTATTTATTAAAGCCTCAAGATTGCAAAGGTGTCCTTATTTTCCACAGAAACTGTATATAACGGGAGTTATAAGTGTCTAAGTGTGGAACCAGCATTCTACATGATTGCCTAAAAATAAAATAATGTTGCAATGCAGCAGCTGATTTCGTAATTTTATTAGCAGAACTATTTATGAGAGTGTTTGGCGATAATAACTTAAATAAATCAGAGATTTCCATCATACCTTCAAATCGAGTTTGTATTTGAGTAGTTACAGTATCAATTATCCAATTATAGGTAGATGTTTACTTTAAATATATGTTCTGCATTGTTAAATTGGTAGTCTTCGCAAATTTCGTCGAATTGACGTTTCGTTCTTGGGTGACGTTCCACAGTAAAAGTTGAAAATATTTTCCATTTCTTGGAATCAATTTAAATAATAATTACCTGCTGTTTTTGTAATCTTCGTTTTGTCGTTCACTGAGTGCAAGTGTAACACCCACACTACTTCTCTTTTTTTACAAATAAAAAATATTTCATTTATTCTTTCTTTAAATACAGTTTTGAAGTGTTTGACCGAATTTAATAATAATTATACTTTGACTATTTAAATTGGTTCTGAATAAGTGAGTTCTGAATGACAACTTTGCGAAGTTGGCAAGAAATATTTTAAATTTGTTTACATACTGCAATTAACACCATAAAGCAATTTATATTTTAAGGTTAGAAAGAAAGTAAAAATATAAATTCCGGCAAGTTGTAATAAACCCACTACGTGACTACATAATAGAGATTTTAGTTGAAAGTGAAAAGTAAGATTAACTAGGCAGTATAAATTTTGCTTATTTGGACTTTTCTAAATATATGACTATTTTTATTATGTAATATACAGTGTGTCCAAGATAAGGATGCACAGCATGGGGATCTTGGAAACGGTAAGAGATACAAGATCAGTTAAATAGGATGAAAGTTAGCTATTTATAGGAACTTTTTGTTGGCGTTTGCAAAATCTAGATATCTTAGATAGTTCCAGAGTTATTTAAAAAAAAGTAGATTTCTCGATTTTTGTTATTATTTTTTGTTTTATTTATTTAAAGAGATATCGGAAAACTAAAATCATTTTTCCATTGCCACTTTTTGTTTTATATTAAAATACGCTAACAAAATTCCTGTACAACGTTTCGGTTTCAAGTAACCATCATCAATCTCTTTTTTTTAAACGGGCGGAAAAACAATTGAAAATTGTTTTGGACAGCTCTTGTTGTCACGATTCTAACGATGTAAACATGATAGGGTTATTTTGATTTCTTATGCTATAAATTAATGTACTCTGCAGTACCCTGGCCTGCACGATCACCTGATCTAACACCGTTAGATTTCTTTTTTCTGTAGTTATGTCAAGAATCATGTGCTCAACCAAAATTTTGAAGATAAACAGCAATTATTACAGTTGGTCACAGCAGCATTCAACACAAAAAAATCAAAACCAAAATAACCCTATCATGTTTACATCATTAAAATAGTGACAACAAGAGCTATCCAAAACAATTTTTAATTGTTTTTCCACCTATTTAAAAAAATGAGGTTAATGATGGTTACTTGAAACTGAAACGTTGTATAGGAATTTTGTTAGCGTATTTTAATACAGAACAAAAAGTGGCAATGAAAAAGTGGGTTTAGTTTTCCGATATCTCTTCAAATAAAGAAAGAAAAAATAATAACGAACATCAAAAAAATCTACTTTTTTTTAAATATCTCTGAAACTATTCAAGATATCTAGATTTTGCAAACGCCAACAAAAAGATCCTATAAATAGCCAACTTTCATCCTATTTAGCTGACCCTGTATCTCTTACCGTTTACAAGATCCCCATGCTGTACATCCTTATCTTGGACACACTGTATATTGTTGTATAACTCCAATAAAATATTTTTATTGGTAAACACAGTTTATTTATTTCAATGAGGCGTACACTTTTACACAAAACTAAATTAAATTTCTATATTAACTTAAAGATAGAATAATATTGATTTTGTTATACTAAACTAAACTTTGTTATAATAAATGAACTGAACGAAATGAACAATTATAATAAAATAAACCTCGAAAAAGCAAGTCGAAAGGCATTTATACCCCTCGGTTAACCTGATGTGACTTGTAGAAAGAGTTTAGAAATAACAATACTTTAAAAATGGGTCGTCACGGAAACCCTTACAAATCTTTGAAAGGTATATTTGAAAAGTTCCTGCATCTATAATATTTACTAATTTTAATTATTTATGCTGGTATACAACAATATATATATATATATATATATACGACTGTCGGGCCCCCAATTCTGTTATTAGTTATTCTTTGCTATCGGCTCCACGTGTTTATGTTTGTTCTCTATTCGCTGTTCACATTAACGGAACTTCGTTCGGCTGTTCTGATATTTGAAATAAATAAAATATGTCAGGGTCAGAGTCTATGTTGACGTCTTCAGATGCCGAATTACCACTGATTGAAATTAAATAAATTTCATGTTGGAATTAGTAAATAATTCTTTTTTGTTATGGGTTATAATATTGTAACGCGCGACTAATGGAATATACCAGAGAAGTCTGGAACGGTCCAGTCCTTCCGATCGTCGAATGTGCGAGAAAAGGCGCGAACCTTCTAGGTTCATCGAGATAAACAAGAAAACGATATATATACACTCCAGTGAAAAGAGAGACTCCAGTTACGCGGCGGTGATGCAGTGAATAGACTCGTAACAACGAACGAAATAAATGTGTGATATAAATGTGACATAAATAAATTATTCTGGACATATAGGTTAAACGTAGTAAATCTTTTTCAAGAATTCCACTCCAATCTTGTACGGGGATCGAACTGAATAAATGAATTCGTTCATGCTTGCGCGGGGTCAATGTCCTCCAGCTGATATACGGAAACTGAGTTGTGGTATTTTCGGTTGATACGCTGTTGAAGAGCAGCACGAACTTCGCCGCGATATTACGCTGTCATGGCAGTCGGAATGCTTGAGAAGTGTCAGATTCGTCGATTTTCGGAGTTTTTTTTTAAATTTCTAAGTGTTTGGCGTCGGAGAGGCCTTGCGCTGGTGTTTTTTTGATTCACTGAATGGAGATACGTGCATTGGTAAGGTTGAATTTTTACTGTAGAAGTTAGATTCTAGGGGTAGCTATATCGAACTGTTATCGAAGTTTTTAAAGGCTGGATCATCAAACAATGTAATTTTATACGTTGTTAGAAAATTTATGGCTACTTGCAATGTTGGTATACAACAAAAAGGCAATTCAGAAAGGAAAAGAATTGTTCGAGTAAACGAAAATCACGAACCAGTAATGCTGCAAGTCAAGCCAAAAAGAAGCATGCGAAGAAGTGCCACAAAACTTGGTATAAAGCTAGAATACAGGCGTTCAATGCCATAAACTGAACCAAAATGACAAAATACAACGTTTAGTTTCCTGTGCTCGGATGCTAGGTAACATTTTTGAAGATGACAAGTTCTTGACTAACGTCTGGTTTTCTGATGAATCCCATGTGTCACTATTTCTGGTCATATTATTAGACAGTCTTTTAGATTTATAGGGTTCACTCCTCTTGAGGAATTAATTGAAACACCTCTTCATGAAGAAAGAGTTACTGTATGGTGTGCTGTTTCTGGATACGGAGTTACTTATTTCGTAACTGATGATGCAGGTGGTACCGCTACCATTAATGGTGAAAGGTACCGGGAGCAAATTCTGATACCTTTTGTACAGGCACTTCTGCAGGGCAAAAAGTCTATTGTTACGTAGACAGTGGTTTCAGCAAGACGGTGCAACGAGTCACACTGCTGGTCAAGCATTGAAAATGCTTAGGGATAACTTTTATGATATAGTGTCATTTTCCGAAGAACAGATTTTAATTATCCTTCACATAGCCCGGACCTCACTCATCCCGATGCGTACATCCGGGACATGATGAAAACAGCAATGTTTCATGACAATCTACCCATTACTATTTTGGAATTGAGAATGACAATCGTTGACTTTTTCCAAACTTTACAGCCACCGCTTCAAGAAAATATTGTGCAAAATCTCCAACACCGCCTTGAGTACAGTGTTCAGCAGATTGGTAGACATGTAAAGAATATTATTATTTTTATAATAGACTTTAATTTCGTTGTTGGTGTAAGTTTGTTAAAGTGTATAATTTAAATATAAATATAAACTTAGTACTGTATATTTTTGGTCATACTGTATTACAAGAAAACTTGAACCAACGCATGGTAAGACAGGAATACCAAATTATTCGCCAAAGTTATAAAAGGGTCACTTGACATCAGTAGACTCAGGATAGTTATGCACTTGCATATTTGCATACGCAGATCTCTTACTGTACTGCACATCTTTCAATAACGTTTCCACAGTACATTTTTCTATTTACACAGAAAAATCATACAACCCATTTAGCAATTTTAAGAAATGTTCCCAAAGTAAAGTTTTTAAAAGAATAAAAATATTCAACTGAGACGTAATTTAGTGATGGTTTTAAGTCGGAAGAATTTTTATTTATACTATGTTGTATGTTTTATTATTAGGCCTGGTTGTTTAGATGTAATAAATGTAGTTCTGATTAAACTTATGATTGTCTTAAAATAAATTTTCTCTATTTTTAATTGGGTATGATATACTCAATGTTATTTTTTACATTTCATTTAAAATAAGTGGAATTTTAAAGTGTATATTTAGGACACTGTTTGATGCATATTCACGTATATTTTAAAGTTTTTTAGTGCATAACTATCCTAAGTTTACAGCTCAGTATAACCAGGGTACGATACTCACAATTTTAGATTTTAATGAAACTTGGTGTACTTATTTCTTTTATGGTGCTAGGTAATCATTAGAGATCGAAAAATATGCAAACTAAATTCAAAATATGCAGACCGGATAAGGATATACGCAACAAAGCATTTTAAGAATGATAAGCTTTGAAAGTAAGAATAATAATAAATGTACATTTAATTAAAAATATATCTTCCATATGTTATTACAATAAATTCCATGTTTGTCATAATTAACCTAATTTAGAAATAGATTAAAATAATATTGGTTACCACATATTTCTAAAACAATTAATAAGTATTTTCCAAAATCTTCTAATAGAAATCAAAAGCTTCTCTCAACGTCTACCGATGTAATAAGTTAGAACATTTTTCAACTTGGCTATTAATGTGGGGTTCATCTCTAAATCTTCTACAATCTTGCCTTAAAGAACTTCTGCAACCTTACGTAATATATTAGGTACTCTTTATATTTTGTAATTACATAGGGTAAAAGCACCAATCCTCTGCCACCTAAAGGATATTTCAAGTTCAAATTTGGTTAAATTTAAAACGAAATAATATTTATCAATGAAACTTTCTGTATAGTTATGCATATTTAAATGATATACATGCTCAATCGTCAAAAGTCATTAAACGTTTAGTTTTATATGAGAAAAAAATAATTTATTAAAACCGCCACTTTGGCTCCGTAATCCGCCACTGTTTACTAATAATCCGCCATCAAGATCCTAGTAGCCGTCCTTTAAAAAAACAAAGCTATAAACATCATATAAACGTGATGAATGATTATTTCTTAAATGATTACATACGAGTTCTTGGAAGCTTCATTTGGATCACATGTTTGGCAAATTAAAACTGTTTTAGCGATATCTTCGTTACTCGCCATAAGCATAAAATAATTTAACAATTTTATGCATTTCTTACATTTGCTCATAAACGATTTATTGAAACGAAAAGAATTTATTAAAAAAACACATGCAAATACAAAATAAGTAAATAATTAATAAACAAATGAATTTAATTCCTACTTTCTACATGATACTCTTTAAAAGTTAATTTTTCACTTAAGTTGGTTGTTTGGACATGTTGACTTCTTAAAATTAGATTTTCTTTTGAAGGGAATAATAACCATCAAATAAATGATTGGAAGATTAATAAATGTGGGTGCTAATCAACAAAGTTAAATTAAAAAGTTGAGCAACAATAATATAAAATCTCAGTGTTGTGGAATACCTACTGCACGACAGTGGAAGGCGGCGAGCGGGTGACTAGACGAATCTGTGAATACCGGTACTCTGCCTATCTTATTTTCGACATTTGTTTAATTAAAATTAGGATTTCTTGTATTAAATATTAAGAAGGACCATTGCTTTAATTTACCAAACAAAAATTTTTACGAAGATGTCTACAAAAATGCGCAAATCTTTCCTAGAATGCAACCGTTTCTCGTTAATAACAACGCACTCAATGACAGTCGTAGTAAACACAAGTACGTACTGGCAGTAAATAAATGCTAATAATTAACATACAACTTTTATTTACCGGAATGAATGTAACATAATCCTTAGAACGAAGGATGGTAGATAACACAAAGCTAAAGATCTCCGTTATTTATGGTGCCATAATTTATTTATAGAACAATAATTGATTCGTTGGTGGACGGCTCGAGCTGGACGTAATTAGGTGCGTTTACCCTAATCAAACTTTGGCAGTATAGCAGCATCTAATTCACGTCATTCTTTGTTGCAACGTTCTCCATAATTATTTATTAGATCAATAGATTCTAAAAGTGTCATAATCTGTGCTTCTAATTTTCAAATCGTATTCTTTACGAAACAGTAATTGCATTTAATAAATGCCAACTGATGATGCAGCAGTCTTTATAGAACTTGACTGTTAAAGGAACTTTTATAAATACCTTTTTAATGTTGTTGATAAACTCGCCAAGAAGCAGAGAACTGCTTCTAATCTTTTCTTCTACGTAAACATGAAATATGAATCAGATTGGAATAGAACATTCTTAGATTTTATCCTACTGATATCATGTAAGATGCTACGTTCAGACACTATGACCAAAATCTTTTCTGAAGGTGTATTTTCCGGCAAAAATAATGATGATAAACCTTGAAAAATCGTACGCTGCTAAAAATATAATAATTGGTTTTAGTAGAAAAGATTCCTTGAGAAGAAGAAGAAGAACACCTGTCAATAACTGAGTATCATAGTGACCACAGCTGCCTGTAGTTTCGTCAACAACAAAATAAATATATTTATTACCCGCTATTTTGTTAGTTTCTGAAATGACTTTTTAGTAAGAGGACTCTACGTATCGTTTTCGAAATGTACTTTTATTGGGAATATTGTGTTTACAATATCTTTTTAAAAAATCTTTTTCCTACGCCCGTGTCTAGAATAGCAATTTTTGATATAATTTTCAGTGTTACGAATATTGCTTTTGGGCATTAGTGTTCAAAAAGACCCTTTTTGATACCACAAACTGTATCAAAAAGGTTTTTTGTTTGAACACGGGCGTAGAAAAAATAATGTATGCAACGCATGCGAAAAGAGCAACGTTTTGCGCGAATGCGAAAGTTGTAGACCGAGCCGCCAGGATACTTAGTAACAATTAGTAATTGTTAGTAAACAAGTAATTTTCCATTTTTTAATGTATGATCTGTGTTTCGTTTCTTGGTACAGTGTACAACCGGCTTCTTTTATTGTATCAAATTGATTATGTGCAAATTTATTCAGTATTTCTAGAGAGAGTCGAATTTGGTTTGTTAACCAGCGCTGCGCGATATGCTATATTTTTACCTTTGTGATGTGTCGGACACGGATGTATTTGTCACAACAATAATTGGCTGTGAATTCATCTTTTTGTCTGCCGTGGTGCATTTTGGTTAACCCTGAGAGAAGGGCTCCAAAGGGGTTAAATAAACCGCTTATCTTGGCGGATCCGACTTAGAATTCGCAAGCTAAAGGATTAGACTCATTAAGTTTTCGTATCGTAGGTGACTTGTCATCGAATTCAGTCCTCCAATGAAAGGGATCGCGTAAAGTGATCGTCGCTTTGTCCGTGAAACAAGTGCATCTAGTTTCTTTTATCTTTCCCGTTGTTCGTGATTCTAACTCTCACAGTCCCGTTACTTTTTTTGTGTCCATCGTTCCAACAATTACCTTGAAAATTGTTGTTATGTGTTAATATTGTCAAGTTAAAAAAACAATGCAGTGAACAGTGAGTATTTAGTTTCTGTTTATTAAAAACTTGTCTTAAAAGACGCTTAAATTCGTCAGTGTCGCGTGGAACTTTTGCCGCAATTAAGAAAGCCGACGGTCTTTGATTTAGCCCTCGCTGGCTGTCTTCGGGCATTCCACTCCAAAATGGGTCATCGGCATCGGCGGGGATCCTGGAGGACCCTGCTTCCGGCCTACTCCACCGTCGCCACCAAAACACCATCGCCGTTGACGGGCGTGCGGACTGCTTGGTGCCTGACATGATGTCGACGACTACCCTCCTTTTCCAAATTCTCCAGCCATAGAGGAATTAAATTTCCTAAATGGCAGCCACCTACGGTAGCATTCGCGTTGATTCTCTTGATTTAACCGCAATTTGCGGGCCAGGTTCCGATCATCTTCCCGATGTATTTGGACGCCCTGGTGCGTCGCTGACAGCATTTCAAAGTCTTAAAAACCCAGGAAAGAATAGTATGTAAGAACTATCCTTTTATTTATATCTTTTGTTCCTGTATAACGTGTATTTTGCGTGGATTAGGCTAAAATTCTTTTAGAAAGATTTATTAAAATTAAAATCAACTTTCTATAATTAATTAGTTTGTTACTTAAACGTTCAAAGATAATAAATTAATAATAGTTGGTTTACAATATATCTATTTTGCGTTCTGTACTTTGGAATATTTTAAAAGTAATCATTTGCTTTTTTTATTTTAGAAATACTAAATTATAGTTGATTAAAGCTTGTAATCAAAACTTTATTCTCTATTTATCTGGCGCTTGATAATTTTTTTTTATATATACATAATTTGAGAAACCTTTGTGTTTTTCTATAAATTTGGTGCTATCCCCTTCTGGGAAAAACGTTTGAAATATAATTTCTTTTGTCATATTTTGTTGTGTTATTATTTATGCTAAGTTACTAACCCCTTTTTTATTCATTTGTTTGAATATATTTTTTAAATTTCTTTTTAGTATAATAAATTACAGTAAAGTTTAGTTTGTTGCTTTATTGAAAAGTAAAATGTAAAAGGGTTTACTATATATAATTGTGTTGTTGTTTAACAATGTAAGCTATCAAATGAATCACCAGGAGGATCAGTGAAATATCTAAGATTCAATAATTTACCTAATTTATATCTTTATTTGTAACTGGCACATAAGCGTGGCCAGTGGGTTTCAATTTGCAAATAACGATTTAATTGATTTATTTTGACAATTAAAGATGAGGGGGACTTTGAGTTGATCCCCGTTGACAAAATTTTGAGTGTTTAAATTGAAGAGTTCAAAGCGTTAATTGCAAACGTTTTATAAAGTTATCTGTATACAGGGTGATATTCTATAAAGCCACTTGTATACAGGGTGTTGTTCCGTAGAGGATTCATATACAGGGTGTTCTTCCACGAGAAGCTGCGTGGGCTGGCCGTGAGTTTCCTATGACCTTCAGCTTCTGGCGCCCTTAATTTTGAACATCTTTTGAACTTGTCAAGAGTTTTTGGTTGTGTAAGATTTCTTTTTCTTTTCGTTAAGATAAGTTTAGCTAGGACCACCCCGTCTTCGACTTGAGCTACAGGATTGAACATCTTCTGACATCTGTGACGGGCATTAGGCCTTTTTTCAGCTTTTTCGCATTACAAATAATAATAATAATAATAATAATAATAACTAATTCGAGGTACGGTTTTATCAATGCATTTACTTTAGACATATACCTCAGTTAATAAATTGCATTTAAAAGATTAAGCAAACGAAACATTTTTCATTATTTGAACACTTCAAGATTTAATGAGTTGCTAAAGCAAAACTCATTAAATGTTCAGACTTGCAAAATAAAATTTCTAATTTTTCTTTTTCAGAATCCTCAAGATGAAAAGCCTGTATTCATTAAACTTTTGGAAAAGAAATCTTTAATAAATTGCTGAAAAGAAACGTGACAATATGTTAAGTTCTAGAGAGTCAGTAAAACCTTATAATAGTACCTACTTGGTGACATATTCATTAAGTATTTACCTAAATGGCTTTTAAAATTCTTATTAAATGAGCAGTGTTGGGTAGGATCTAGATTCAAGTATCTAGATCCTGGATCGAAAGATCTTGTATCTGGATCTAGGTGCTGTTTTGAAGAATTCTTTTGATCTGATCGATCTAGATACCAATTGAATGATCTTTTTTCTTTTTAATACTCAATTTCCAACACAAAAAACAACCAAGCTTGCCCATTCAAAAATAAAAATTTTTTTAATTAAAATAAAAACTTGATTCTACTACGTTTTGCATCAAAATTAGTATTACACTATTAAAATAGATCTAAAAAACTAGCAACCACTTTGCACGTAGTGTCTAAATGGTCTAGGTTTATAAGCAAAACATACAATGAACAAAAATACGTGAATTTCTGCATTTTCAGGTAATTAATTAGGTGTCATGCGATCTCTCAAATTACTTCTACTTTGTTAGTGTCTTTAGTTCAGCATGTTTCTGTAATTTTCACCTACAGAAAGTTTCGGCTTCTTTCAAAGATAATTAAACAAGTTTAAAATTTCCAAAACTTGAATTCTTTTAACCAGATATTAAGGATAGTCGCTCGACTTTACTTTACAATAGGTAAAAGAATTCATTCAAAGACATCACAATACCCTCTTAAATCATAAATTTTGTCATCAACCTTTAAAGCATTAACTAACTGTTTACTTTGACCAAGGTTCTTTACGATTATAACTCTTTTACGAATTCATCGTAATATATGTATTTTATGATATACTCACAAAATCTGTGTTAGCCAATGGTGGCTCGTGGTATTGTGCGGTGGTGGAGTTACGGCTTTGCGGTTCAATGTGGGGAAGAGAGTATAAAAATTTTTAAGTACAACATTGCAAATCTTTTTTTGAAATAAATATTTCTGTTAAATTTTCTGATTCGTCCTTTAGAACTAAATTTCGAAGTAGATACACCCCGTGTTTTCTAAATCCGGCAAAGGTCTTTTATTTCAATCTTTTCTTCCAAAGAATAGGTAGAAAAAGATTTTTTTAAAAGCTCACGTATTGCGTTCATATTGAACTTCACATTCACAGTTCACCTCGAGTTTCAAAACGGGCGTAGCGTCAATAATAACCGTTTTTCGATTAGTGAAGCTCTGTCTTCTTTATGGTAAACGAGACTCAGCTACGGAGGTTGCAAAGGCTACAAAATCGGGGAATGCGTGTCATTACAAGGTTTAATAGATATACACCAATTGAACGCTTACATAATACTTTGAATTTCATACCGGTACGACAAAGAATTATTCAAAATCTTCTAATTTTTATTTATATAGTTATTAAAAACAAAGCACCGACATATTTCAATGACGTTTTTATACAAAATACACCAGTATGGAACTAGAACGGCTACAGATTATCGAATAACATATTTTGGCAACAAAACTACATGCGAATCAATTTTTAAAAAAGGTATTCAGATATTTAATAGGTTGTCAGATGCAACACGAAATGCGCCCAATGTTAAACAGTTTAGAAATAACATTAAAAACCTCGACTGTGATATGCTTTAAGTGCCACGTCTTTAATTTCATTACTGTAAATGTTTAATGTATTCCAATTATTATTAATGTGTACAATATTTTACTGATTTACTTTTAACTTTATATTTATTTTTATTATTATATATTCACACTTCACGTCAAGTTTTAAAACGGGCGTAGCGTAACTAATACAACACACCCTCACCGTGTATTGATGGTAACTGCAGGAGCCACTTGTAGTTTGGCTCAACCATTTCGCTAACTCCGAACACCCTCCCTTACCCGCCAGCCCCCGCTGAAGTCCATAGCCGCCTAAACGCATTGGAGCCACTCTTTAACTGGCACCAAACTTTCATTTTTATCATTTGTGGTATCGCCAGGAGATGAGCTCAGAGTATAGCAGGACGACGGTAAAAAAAGACTTAAAGACGAAAAGACGAAAGACGCTATCCGTTCTTCGCATGCCCTCGTGCTTTTATATTTATGTAGTTATATCAATAGATTTAATTAAAATATATGCGCCTTTAAATCTTAAAACCCTAGGTCCTACAATTTTTGGGGCTCGCCCGGGATCACAAAAGCAACGTAATCGCAAAAGCGACGTAATCCCAAAAGCAACAGAATAACTAAAGAGATGCAGTAGTGATTACTAAAGCTAAGTGATAATAAACGCAAAGGGATTGTAATAATCAAAGTTGTAATAATTAAAGAGAAGTGACTGTGAGAGGATCTAGTGCGATAAAGCAGAACTAAAAGTGAAAACAGAAGTTATAATTAATGCGTGACTAACTGTCTTAAATATTTAAATCACTGAACTGAGTGCAAAATAAAAAAAAGAAGAGAATGTTAATTAATAGTGACGACGCGACGTCTTAAATAAAATCAGCGAACAGTACATATTCGACATAAGTGCTAAGTGACTTGTAAATGAAGTTGATTTCCCCCACGAACTAAATGTCTGTGTTGTGTGCACATGTGTTTTGTAGCATCCCATAGCAGAGAGGATAGTAGCTGGTAGCAGGTAGCCGGCAATTGTTTGACAATAATATGTTGTATTGCTATGGACTTTCTTTGCTTTTAATTTGCGTAAAATTATTGAAAATAAAGTTGGAATTTATTCGTGTCCTTTTGACCAGTTGTTACTTTTATTGTAATTTATGGTTCCTTTTAACTTGAATTGATGGTTACATGTAACTGAAATATTTTGTAAGCACGTGAAGAAAAGGAATAATTTACTTTAATTGTCTGCAAATAGAGTGAATTTTGAAAATTTATTTAATAAAAACTAAATCGTTTCATTTTAGGAAAAATTTAACGCGTATTTTATTTAATTTATATCTGTCTTTTCACGGTCGTCTCTTGTGTATATTTTACTGATTCACTAGGTTTTGTATGCCCATTTTTATTTGTTTTGTTTATTTCTAAATAAATTGAGGATGGCTACTCATGACATCTCTGAAGTTGAACGTAATATAAGTAAAGGAAATCTGAAAGCTATTAAAGCTCTCCATTTTATTGCTTTTAATGAGGAGGGGCAGCCAAGAAAAACTAGGAAAGCATTAAGAACCTTTAGCGGTTTTCACTTTGAAAACTCGCCAGAACAATATTTAGAAAGGCTTAGGAAAGTAGAGGAAAAATTAGATTTAGCTGATCTTATTTCGGTATGTAATATTTTAACGCTAAATTACGAAAGAACTAGAGATGAACTGACGGGTAAAATTTGTTTGTTTTTAAATGAATTAAAAATTGAAGAATCACAAGATACTGCAGACGAAACTGAGGAAGAATTATCTAAAGACGATAATAAAGACGTTGAGACAAATGAACGAGATTTTCTAGCTTATGGCAAAATAGATGATCGGGAATCAAGTAATGATGAAAGAGAAAGTCGAGAAAGAAGTAATGAGATCCACCGCCGCCGTGAACATAGAAAACGAAATCACGATAAAACTAGAAGAAGTAAAAAGAAGTAAAAGAAGTAAAAACGCATGTGATGATTATAGTGGACGACGGACTTTTAAGAACAAATAATTAGCATTAACCTTTCCAGACGTAGAAGATAGTATTAGACCTTTTAACGGAAAAGACGATTATCCAATAAAAAAAATGGATAGACGACTTTAAAAAGATAGCGAAACTCACAGGATGGAGTGAGTTACAAAATTTTTGCAAAAAAATCTTTGAAAAATTTGGCAAAATGGTATGTACAGTCCGAAAATGGTATCACCTCGTGGAAAGCTCTTAAAGAAGTTCGTCAACAAGAATTTGAAGTTAAAGTTAGTACTGTTCAGGTGCATAAACTACCATATTAATGGCACGGCAGAAAAAGCGTGAAGAATCTGTACAAGCATACGTTCTAGCGATGCGTGAAATTGATAGTCGAAGCCGTTATACAATATATAATAGACAGAATTCAAGATGAGGTCACCAATAAATTAGTTCTTTATGGGCCAAGACGTTTAAAAAAATTAAAGAAAAGATTAAATTGTGATTAAAGAAGTGACGTTAAAGTAGAAAATAAAAAGTGTGAAAGAGGGGATAATAAAAAAGGTAGTAGAACACAATCTTCCGCATTTTGCTTTAATTGCGGTGGTAAAGGGCATAAATCAAAAGAATGTCCCATGAAAAGCAAAGGAACTAAATGTTTTGTGTGCAATAATTATGGACGCATTTCAATGAATTGTTCCAAGAAAGAAGGTACAAACAAGAAAACACGGAATACTGAAGAACCATTAGTTAATATACTCGAAATTGTTCCTAAGAACAAAGTCGGCGATCATGAGGGTTCATTGCGTACCTCGACCTGCGCGGAATATATGAAGCCGTGGGTGGACAATAAGAGCGACGAGAGCGAATAACGAATTCAAGTCGAATTCATTGTCAGGATGGCCGAGTGTAAGAGTTAATTTTAGTAGTGCATTTAAGTAAAAATAAAAAAAAGAATTAGTAAAGCACATACAAAGCCGCTTGAGCACCCACCCTCACGACGGCTAGGAGTGGAGTAGTGTCGCTAGGGATGCAAACGATACATCGATGTTTTAAAATATCGAGGTATCGTTCATAAACATCGATGTTTTAACATCGATGGTGAACAACAAGAAAACAGCGCCATCTCTTTGTAAGTAACTATAATCTGTGTCACTCGCACGCGTTTGTTTCTCTATTTTTATCTCGCTTCTACGCTTACGCAGGGGAGGGAATTAGACGAACGGATCGCATGGAGAATAAGTGAGTTAGAGTTAGACTAGTATGTTTGGCGTCCGTGTGCCGCGTTGTTCGTGTTTGTGCTACTTCACCAAAAACTGAATTTTAAAAACTGAATTGAAAAAGTCGTGATTTTGTATAAATAGAACTACGTAAGCATCCAGAAGCAGCGTTATGTAAGTATATTGTTCAATTGACGTAAAAAAGTACCTACTTAAAAATTTGTTGGTTATGTTTGAATGAAGGTTGTTTTTGTCAAGTTTTGGCGCTTTGAGCTAGACCAGACATTTGTGAAATGTTGTTATTAATATTTAATCTACTGTTTACACTTATTTACGAAGTAGAAATTATACTTAGGTATAATTTGATCACAAGTGATTATTGTCCACAATGTAATAGTGCTGGGCATCGGTTAAAATATTTTGTTATCGATATTATTTTAGTGTGTTGTGTATGTTCGACGCGTACCTATAGTTAGATTTTAACAGATTAAATTCATTTTGTTTTCAGATAAAATGCCGAAAAATAAAAAGAAAAGTGCAATTTGGAATTACTTCAAAAGAGGTGACAATGATAAGGAAGCAACTTGCAAATTTTGCAATAAAAACTTGAAGACTTCAGGTAATACTACTAATCTTCGGGGTCACATCGAAAAAAAACACTTCGATGTTGTTCAAGAGTTGATAACAGAAGAACCTTCTCAAAAGAAACTAAAATCGAATGATGAAACCAATAAGCCTGCTCAAAGTAGCCAAGCCGCTATTAGTAATGCTGAAAGTACTGATGCAGTTACGCTACTAACGTCGGTAATAGATGTTGATTCCACGGACATTGTTAATAAAGGATCTAGTACTTCTGGTCGTTTTGGTTGCAGTTCAACAGTTACGTCTATGTGCTCGAACACTGAAGCTAAAGAAAGATCTCGACAACAGCCCAATGTGGGCGAATTGTTTAGTAACATTAAAAGTATAACAAGTACTGAAGGTACCAAACATAAAAAAATCACCGAGGCGATTTTAAATTTTATCATTTTGGACCATAAAGCGTTTTCAGTTGTGGAAGGGAAAGGATTCCAACAACTTATGAAGGAAGTTGTGCCATTATATAAAATTCCTTCTAGAGAAACGTTCAAAAAACGGGCAGATGATAAGTATGAAGCCATGTCAGATGTTTTCAAAAAATATATAAAATCAGCAGAATATTACTGCCTCACATATGATATATAGACAGAGACAATGCAGAATAAGTCTTTTGTTGGGGTCACCATTCACTTTTTAGAAAAATCGAAACTTACAAGTGGTACTTTGGGAGTTTTTGAATTGTTCGAAAGACATACGGCAGAATATGTACAACGAAGGCTTACAGAGATCTTTACCGATTGGTGTGTTTCAACTGATAAAGTTACTGCTGTTGTAACTGATAATGACAGTACGGTTATGAAAGTGAATAGAGACATGTTTGGTGAAAAAAAAATAATACCGTGCTTCGCTCATACAGTGAACTTAACCATCGATAATCCGTTGACGAGATCTGAGACTGCATCTCAGATTATAGGCAAAGTACGCGAAATTGTGAAGTTTATTAAACGCAGTGTCAATGCGAGCGATGAGTTGCGTAAAAAACAGAGAGATGCCGGTTTAAAAGAAGGTCAAACAAAGAAGCTTATTCTAGATGTACGCACTCGTTGGAATTCCACCTTTCACATGATAGAACGTTTCTTGGAGCTAGTTTCAACGATTGGTGCAATATTGCTATGCCGTTCCGATGCTCCGCCAATGCTGACATCTAGTGAAATAGGCTGTCTGCGTGAAATCGTGCAACTGATACAACCCTTTGAAAGGTTGACAAAAGAGATTTCTGGACACAATTATGTCACCGTGAGCAAAGTCATTCCACTTGTTAGCTGTTTGCGAGGAATGTTGGATAACTTTTCTCCGACATTTGAAGCTGCTATTTCTTTAAAGATAGAAATTCAGAAGGAGGTAATAAAGCGATTTGACAAGCTAGAACACTGCTCGTCTTTGGCTTTAGCAACTGCACTGGATCCGCGTTTTAAGCTCATTCATTTTAAAGATGCAACTGCAAAAGCAAAAGTCTTGAATTATGTGAACAACTGTGTAAAAAATATGCAAACTATGCTTTTACCACCAGAGTCTTCTGACGAATCAGAAAAAGAAGAAAAGACAGAACGTGAAATCGATATATGGAGTTACCACAAACAATTGACACACGTTAACATGAAAAACAAAACTATGGACAGGGACAACAGAAAAGCGGAATCAGAATTTCACATGTTTGTGTCATCACCTGTTACCCCAATAAAAGGAGATCCTATAGAAATCTGGGACGATATGTAAACTGTATTTCCATGTTTATATAAACTGGCTATGAAACATTTGCCAATAGTAGCAACTTCAGTCCCCAGTGAGCGGTTATTTTCTGAAGCTGGAGCTATTATTACTCGAGAAAGAAATCGATTGCTTGGCAGTAGATTATCCAAATTATTGTTTTTGAATTCTGTTATGAGAAACAAATAGGTAATAAGTTTTGTTTAATTCTACTCATAATAAATTTGATTATCTTTGTCTATCTGATTTTGTTTATTTTGTTGTTCTATGACTCTTCATATCCTAGTACATTATATCTGTATTATTTAAAGTAAGTAATTATTTGTCTGTAATCATGATTACCAAAACGAATCTATTTCAATCAGATTTATAGGAAAACGCTTTTTCTCCGTATTTCAAGGCCGTACTTGTCAACTCTGCGAGTATTTTAAAAAACATCGATGTATCGTTCAAAAAACATCGATATCTTCGACATCGATATTTCAATTTTAAAAACATCGATGTTTCGATATCGATGTTTTTAATGAACGATGTTGCATCCCTAAGTGTCGCCAGGGAATCAGATCAGAGTATAGCAGGGCGACGGTGAAAAAAGACGTCAAGTCGAAAAGACGAAAGACGCTATCCGTTCTTCGCGTGCGCTCGTGCTTTTGTATTTATGTAGTTATATCAACAGATTCAATTAAAATATCTGGACCTTTTATTATAAAATAGCAATTTTTAATTTTTTTATCTCTGGTAAAGATCAAACTTTAAAGAAAAAAATTTTAAGAGTATAAATTATTTTTTTCAAATTGCAAAATGAAATGTCTTTGTGGTAGTGCCATGGCTCCTTGGCTCCTTATAACGGGCCGTCACTGGTGTTAGCAACTAAAAGAAAACAAGAAGATCAACATTCTTTACGTATTTCAATAGTGCGTGTAAGAAAAAATGCCTTGTCTTGCAAAGATCGATCTCGTCACGTTTTGAATTTTCTAAGATATTATTTCTGAACAGTCCCAAATAAAATACACTATACGTTCAGTTAGGCAAAAACAACCCTGTGAAGTATAGTATAATAAAGGATAGGAGGTAAATGAGGTCTCAACTTCTCTTAACAATTCTCATCTAAAGATAAATTTTTTGATTTTTTAAAAGTGAATCCACAGAAATCTCAATCTCCAGTTGCCACACAATTTTTGCAAAATTTAGAATGTACAGAAACAAACTACTGCCAATTAAATAAATATCTAATAATAAAAAAAAAATTTTAAACTGAATAGTGTACTGCCATCGTCCGCGGCTGCAGAGAGAATGTTTAATATAAGAGGTTAAATTTTAACTCCAAAAAAGAAACAAATTAAGTGATATTTTTGAAACTTTGCTAATCTTAAAAAGTAATAAAACGTAAACTGTTTATGCTACGTGCATAAGTGTACATTTCTATGTAGCTATACTGTTATTAATTTACTAATCTGATAATTTATGTGTATATTAAATTAATAGTTATTTAGGTATCTACGAACATAATTAAAAACTAGATCCATGTTTGAAAAAGTACCTGGATCTGGAACAAGATACTGGAGAGGAAGGCTGTTCGCCAACACTGCTTATTTCATTTAAGTTTCCTAGTTGTACAGCTTTAATTATTTCAACACAATATTGACTACATTCTAGATGAATGAAGATAACATAAGTATGTATTTATGTATGTAAGAATTTATGGAAATTCTCGGTTTTCAGAGAAATTTAAATTCGGAAACATCGGAGTGACCCTGAAGTTACAATTTTTGTAAAATTCCGTGCGGAATTAAGCAAGCCGTTTTTCCCCAGCATTCTAATAACGTCAACAAAGAAATTATGATTCTTAGTGAATTTAAAAAATTTAGATTTATTTAAACGAATAAAGAAAAAATTGCAAATTTAGATTGTTAGTTACCTTACTAGATAAAATCCATTAACCAAATTTTAAGAAAATGACAAATCATCTAAAAATAAAAAGTTGTAAATGGTATTACTTCTGACGGTTACTACGCCATTGTCGATTGTTGTTGCACTTTAAACTTCATGACTTGAAGTGAAAGCAAATCAAATTTATTTATTAAAATTCTATTTATTTTCTTCCGGATATGCACACATGTGTAGGTACTGTGAATGCAGGTGAATACTTAAAAGATTTAAAAGATCATCTAAATTCCCTATTTTTTTATATCTCTAATAAAAATTAAAATGAACAAGGCGATCAACAAAAATTCCCCACTTAAAATGCACGTAGTATGTTGTTGACTGTCTCAATTCTTTATCAAGAGTAGAAGAGAACAGAGCGCGTCAAGGGTCACTAGCAATGACAGACTGGATTTTCCACTATAAAGCAACAACGTTCGTAGCAGAATAACGATCCTTCAGTATTGTTAACTGTTCTTTACTGTAAAAACGCGTTGTTTTAAACCATTTACTGTAAATATACTGTAAACTGTATAGATCAAATATGTGTATTAAACTTTTCGTTTACATTTTATTGTGTCTTTTTGTTAGTGTTTTTGGAAGTGAGTTCTTTCACCTGGTTACCTACTAATAATTCATTAGATCGAAATCTAATTTTTATTTACTTTTAGTTTCAACGTACGATTCTTGTAAAACGCCCGAAGGAAATTCTGGTAAATGTGTATTACTCCTTAGTTGCCCATTTCTATATAAATTACTAAATGATCAGAAACCAGCACCAGAAGCGAATATTAAACGTCTCAATCAGTTAAATTGCGGTTTCCAAGGTATCCACCCTAAAGTCTGTTGTGAAGATATATATGACGTTCATGTTGTAAACGCACCTCCTGTATCTCATCCAGAACTACATGGTAATATTCTTTATTAGGTGCTTTTAGAGTAAATTATAGAAACATAGAATTACAGACGGAATATGCAACTTATTACCAAACACAAGTTATTGCGGTTATTTCATTGAAGATCGAGGTTCGGCAGTCACTTTATTGGATGGTTATCCTTGGATGGCACTTCTTGAGTATGAAACGCGTAAGTTACGAATTTTAGAATCTTAAATCTTACTATAATAATAATATTAATAATAATAATAATAATAATATAACAACCATTGATAAAATATGGTTTGTAATTTGTGGATTATGCACTTAAATAAAACTTTAATTGAAGATAAGAAATATGGAATACAAACAAGATAAACAAGACTTTCTAAACATCAAATTAATGGTAGCATCCAGACTTACTTAGGTCTGAATATTTTTATCTGAGGGTGTTTTTCATGAATAATGAACAACGAAAAGTAGTAACTTGATCCTAAAGAATTACCTGATATATTTTCAGATATTTTAAAAGTATTGACTGTGGATTAGAAAACGATTCTAACGGAGTTGATAAAAGAGTTGGCGACTTTCAATAAAAGTCGGCAACCGTACGAACTTGTTATACTAGTAAGCGTGCTTGGTTATCTGTAAATGGGCGCGAGAATGTTGAAAACTTGTACCTTATCACGAAAATATCAAATAATAATGTTTAGTTTTATTTCTTGTTTAGTTATTATTACAGAAAATCATAAATATACTTACAGTTTGTGTAAACGTTTTAAATGTAGTTTAGATTTCTTAAAATATGACCTATATTGGTAATCAGAAAATGCAACGAGCCTTAAGCCTTTACAGTCTCTTAAAAAGGTGCTCCTCGATAAAATCTATTGGTTTTGTTAATTATTAAAACTTTAAAAGACTTGAGAACTAGTTTGTTGTTTAGTTTGCTATTCTTTTGAATAAGTATCTTAAAATTCGTATACCTTTTTGTTTTTGTTTGTTAGTAACAGAATTTTTAGGAAACCGAATAAAAAACCAATTTCACAAAAACGGTTGAATTCGGAGAAAAACTAACAAGAAACAAAAAAAGTGCCGTAAAGGTCGTAATTTTTAATCCACTAATAAAAACCATATCATAGCTATGAAATATCCAATCGGCGGCGTTGCCAAACGACAAACAGGAACGCTATAAAACCAAATACTCTGTATGTGGATTTTGCTGAAACTCATCATGTAAATTACACTAAAAGAGATCAAACACCTTACCAAGTTTGAATCTGATAAAGTAACCCGTTCTAAAAGTATTTCGTTAAGAATGACAACTTGAAATATCTAGACGTGCTTTACGTTCACCACTGTTTACATTTCAGCAAATGGACTTGCTGTTCATTGTGGAGGTGCTTTAATAAATAAAAGATACGTACTGACTGCTGCTCATTGTGTTGCTCCCGGAAATCTGGACAAGAATTGGAAACTGTACGTATTCTGTTTACTTTGTATAGTTATATGAAGGAATCTACTGATTTGCTATTTGTTTAGAAAGAATATCCGTTTAGGAGAGTACGACACTAGAACTAATCCTGACTGCGACGAGGTTTTAGTAAGCGCATATAACTGCTGTTGTGCTACTCCAGTAGTTAATGCTGGAATACAAGAAATAATTGTACATGAAAATTATAACTCTAATGATGCTAACAGATATAGCGACATTGCTCTGATTAGACTGGATCATGATATTGAATTCACTGGTAAAAGATGTTTATGATTTAAAGGAGAAATTTCTTAAAACATTTTAATTTTACAGACTTTATTAGACCAGTCTGCTTGCAACCCCTAGCATTGTACGCGAATAAGACTGATCCTGGTAAAACTACCGTGGTTGGAGGTTGGGGCTATACCGCTTATGGATATAATAGTGTTAAAAAGCTCTCAACAAAGGTACAGCTTATGAAATTGATGTTAAACCAATTAGAATATTAATTTGGAGATTTTTGTTTTCACAGCTACGTATAAGAACACAAGAAGAATGTGCTGCAAAATATGCGAATGTAGGAATTCAGTTACGTGAAGATCAAATATGTGCATTTCCTAAAAAAGGAGAAGATTCCTGTGCTGGAGATAGTGGCGGAGTATTAATGAATGATAGTGTAGAAACCCTTTCAGTAAATTATTTTGCTCTCGGTATCCAGTCTATTGCTAATCAAAGATGTTCTGCAAAAGATTATCCTGTAATTTATACTCGTATAGAGAGCTACATTCCTTGGATCATTAAAAACTTGAAAATGTGATATGTAAAACTTTTCTAACATAATACAATTTAACAAGCTATTTTATAGTTTTTTCTAGATATTACATTATTTTAGAATTGTGCCATCCTAATAAAAATAATTAAAAAAGTAAATCAAAAACCATAAATTAAGAAAATTATACTTGTGTTACTTAAATTTTAATTTAATCGACTTATTTCTTTAGTATACCTGCCAGAAACACACTGTATTGTATTGTCTTCATTTGTATTTTGACTTGTTATAGGTCGATTTTGTGCTGAGGCTTTAACAAAGAATGTAATGTTTTAAACAATTGAAACCTTATAACTACAACACTAAGAGAATTTAAATCTAAAAATTTGCGTTTTATTACTTCAAGTATGCAGTAGACAAGACAAGTAATTCAACGAATTACTAGATGAAATAACTCATGGTAATTTTGTACAAGGTAGAACAAAGACTGAACACATTTTAAAATTAAATAGCTTTATCTGTTTTATAAAGTTACCTTAAAAGTATTGATATAATATTAATAGTTGGCAATTGCTTTGCAAAAACAATCGCCTTCCATTGCAGTTTATCAGTAAGCATTAAATAAAGCAATATTCAGTTTCGCATTCCGCGTACTATAATGTACATTGTAGTCTTTGAAAAACTACAAGCAGGCTGGCAACACATGTTGCACAGAAGTAAATTTCATAGGTGACAGGGATCAATAATACGCAATTAAAACCGACAAACTGTAATTGTAATAACCGTAACGTGGCCTTGCACAATATTTTCTTTAAAATAAGACTCTTTTAGTCTTAGCCCACTAAACTCAGTAACTGACCTTGAGCGTGAGAAGAATGTTATAAACACAGTAAAAGAGCAAATCAGATTGATACATACTTGAAATCAAATCCCAAAGTAGAGAGTGGAATTTATACAAAATATAAATACAAGTGTCATAAACCAGATAAGTATATCAAACTATTATATAAGTATTTACGCTAAAGATTCGAATATTAGAAAGTGCAAAAACATACTACGTAATAAACCATTTCGAAATTTATAAAATCACAATACGTAAAAACACGATACTAGGACATTCAGTATAAATGCAAAGTTGTAAACAAATAATATAAGATAGTCAAAAAGGTAACAAAACAAAAATTGATATACAATTTAACGAATAAAGAATTTCAAAGTATTTTCTTATCCGGTAGAAAGAATTTTGAAAAATAGAATTTTAAAAAATTGTACCATTACTTAATATTACAGTAAACGTCAATTAAATCATGCAAAATACTTGATCAGAAAATTAACGTAATTAAAGCATTAGATATAAAAAATCAGAAAAACCCTGTATAGTAAGAAAAATTTTGGTTTTACGAAATTCAAAACAAAAATTGTGTAAGTTATCTTACGAAAAGTTCCTCATAACTTACAGATCTGTACTTCAGTAGAATACTAAGAAAATATCGTTCGTAATAGCAATAGACGGAAACTATTAGACGGTTATGCACTCAAAAACTTCAAAATATGCATGTAATATCTACTAAGAGGTGTCCTAAATATGCTTTAAAATATGCACTTTAAAATTTCATTTATTTTAAAAGAAATGTAAAATCTAACACTGAATATATCATACCCAATTAGAAATAGAGAAAATTTATTATAAAACAATTATAAGTTCAATTAGAATGACATTAATTAAATCTAAACAGGTAGGACTGATAATAATACATACAACATAGTATAAATCAAAATTATAACAAGAAAGCACTACATTTAACTATCATATGATTTTCTTCTCCTGTCTGACAAGACAACCTTAGATTGGGAAAAATTCTTTCGACGCCGCACCATACAATTTGAGCAAACTTTAAATTGCTTAAGTCTGTAATACTTAAGTAATGGATACCACAATCTATAGTAACTTCATCTTCTAATAAATTCTTAATATTTTGGTCCTGTTTAAAACAAGAGTAAACCTTATCTCGCCGGACAAAGTACAAACCCTGAACAAACAGCACTTTTGCAGCCACTAGTACTTTTTAATTTTTAATATCCAGGTATTTGAAGACTATACGTCCAAAACAAAATAAGTCCATGTCATTTAATCATTTACTGATATCGGCTTACGGTAGCATTTTTAATGTATTTTATGGTTATATACAGGGTATAAAGGAAATGACGGAAAAAACTACGGTACGTTATTCTGTGCTCAAAAATAATAAAAAATTTCTTATATCAATTTGGCCTTAATTGCCTATTTTTAAATATATTAGCAATTAAAGCTTTTTAAATTTGGCAACGCGGTATGTTTAAAGGAGTGAGTACGCGAGTTGTGCTTGCAATCTCGTATCTTAGTTACCATTGTTAGTAACGTGTAACGTTGCAATATTTTCAAAAGGCATTTCTTGCAAGGAATTTACCATCTTAAAAAGTGGATTACTAATAACTACACTAGACTTGTCCACTAAAAATCTGCACTTAGTTATAAATGGAACAAAAGATTATTTTATTAATTTTTATATAAACAAAAACCAGTAACGAAGTACAAAAAAGTACACGACTTGGAACACTTACAGCTGACGTTCTTTTGTTTTCCGATATAATATGTTAGTAGCCTACTTAATTTAATTCAAACTCAGTGCAGATTTTTAGTGGACACGCCTTAGTACAAAAAAAACTATAAATGGCACGTAATTAGTGTTTTTTACGTTTAAACTCTGTTTAAACATTAACATTTTGTTGTATTTATTAAGAATGCGGAATCAACTAAGCAATTTACAACTTCCAATAACTTCTTCAAGATAGTGTTAACAGCAAAATGGTATAGAGGATTTCGGTTTATTTTTTACCGTAGAGTTCTTTCTGCCATTTTCTTTACACCCTGTACAGACAGGCTCCAAACAACCCAGTAATTCAATGATTTATTTAAGAAATACCAAGTTTCAAACCTACTGTTTCGTTTTCCCGCAAAATAAGCTTTTGTAATTTGGTTCGTTTTGGCCCTTTTAGTTGCTTTTATAACTGCTAGCACACAACGAAAAAATTAATAAGTCAGTGAGCTTTTCGAAAATCGAAAATTCGTAATACGCCTCCTGCAAGATGACACGGACAATACCACAATTGTGTGTAACTTTTTAATGAACCAATTTATTGTACCAATAAATATATATATTTATTGAGTTAAGTAATACTACATTTTATAAGTACATAAGTATGTATCACAGTACAGCTTATTGCCGTCGATCCAGTCCCTCTATCCAAGCACTTCTATCTTGGGTCATGTCTTCATCAAGTTGCTTTTTCCATTGCTTTTCTAATACCTTTGTCCCAGAAACGTCTCGATCTTTCCCTTTTTTTTCTTTCCGGGGTTACCTACGTACAGATCTCTTTTGGCCATCGGTCTTTCGGCATTCTCATAAGATGTCCGAACCATCGTAAACTGCCAAGTTGTAACGGGCCAGTGCTCAAAGGTATGCACAAGTCCCGTCCAGACCAATGGTAAATGTTAAATCCCGTAGCTCATGCCGCAGATGGGGTGGATTCTCAAATAAACTTGGCTAATCTCTCACAAAGAGAAGCTCACCGTTTTCCAAAACTCTTATTAAACTAATAGATGGTCGTAAAAGAGGGCGCCAGCAGTCGTAGATCGAAGGGTTCTGATGGTCGGTCACGCGACTACTCGTGAATCCGACACCCTGTATATAGGCCTCTTACGAAACCTCACCCTGTGTGTAACTTACCTCGTGGAAGCTCTATTAAAACTCGCTCTGACGTTTTACCAATGAGACTCAATACACAAAATAAACACTGTATAAGCACTTGATTTGTCTTACTTAATTTTGCTAAGGAAGTCCTCTGAAGACTTTCTTCTTTTAAAACGATACAAGAGAGAAATGCCAATTCAATATTTACTCCTCTCTTGAGCAAAGATATCTAGTCTATAATTGAAATTTGGAATATACACTACGTGCTTTTTGATAGCCAAAAGAAGAAAATAATGAAATTAAGCTACTTCGCCTGGACCAGAGATCCACTTACAAAAACAAAAATACAAGAAGTCGACCTTACTTACATTTATTAAAACAATAATGATAATAAAAAAAATGAGTCAAACACACACAAACAAAAATACAAAAACAATAACAAAATAACACTACAAAAAAATATCAATAAGAGGCATAAATTAATTTCTGTTTGGAGAACAGAGTCGATAAAATAATAAAAAAACAGAAACAAACTATAAGAAAAACAAATTATTACAATAAACAAAGCAAGATGATTCTGTTACGTTAAAATTTTAAAATAGAACACAAAAGATCAAAATTCAAATATTAATTAACCCGACTAAGGTAAACTTGACCATAAATTGTTAAATATTGACAACTGAACTTTACATTTAAGAACAAAGAAATGATTGCCAAGTTAGTAATTTTGTTGCAACAATTTATCAAACACCAGCTAAAAATACCTGGGAACGTTCCTGTTACAAATTAGTTAAAAAGTTACTTGTAAAAATTATGATTCAATAAAACAATACGAAACTGATCCTGTCTAAGCAAAGTTTTCGTATAAAATATTTCACAAAGTTCGACGTTCTCCTAGTCTTTAAACATTAAAATTCATATAACAAAACATAGCAGGTTTTCTTTCTTACTCATACAGGAATTCTTTCTTCCAGAAGGTATGTGCAGACCTCTGTTTTCCGACGAAAGGCAGCTAGATCCAGTAATTGAGAAAACTTTAATTTCGAAAAACAACCACTTATTTTAAGTTAATCGCAAAAAAAACATAAGAACAAAATCCAGGCGTTTACACACAATTTTATAAACGAAAATCACTGAGTCTCAAGCACTATTAAAATTTTGCGGAGCTTCCAAAATGTAGTATACACACAGATGCTACACCAACGGGGCCAAAATGGTTGCGTTCCTACTCTCTACAATTTCTGCTTCCTGGAGGACACCAGCGTAATTATATTTGGGTTATACATTCCCCACGATAACGAAATTTATAAGCCTTGCTGTTGGCAAACAAACCACTTTCTTCCGCGACTATTGCGCGTCTCTGACACGAAGAAATTACGATTTCTCCAGTCCGATCTCTTTTTTTTTCTAAGAGGGCCGCTTCACTTAATTTGGTTTGAGTCCAATTAGGGGATGTAGAGGTAAACGTCGAAAATTACCACACGTTGGTTCAAGTCAACAGCTATCCACGTAATGCCTAACCTCTGCGCTTTTTTGTTACGCAGTTCGTACTTACGGAAGTGGGGTTAAAAAGTCGGATATACACCCTAACAGATTAAGACATTAATACTCTTTATGCGACAATGGAAAATTTTACTTGTAGATTCGCTAGTTTAAATTTGACTTCCCCGAGACTGTGTGACTGCAATATTGCAACTAATGATTCTGGGCATTTGATATTGGAAATCAACGAAAGACACGTCTACTGGAGTCTAAGTGTCGAGACCACAAAAATATTAATTCTTTAAAATAACATTATAACAAACATTCGTTTAATGAATTTAAATATTGCGCGTCAAGAAAACAAATATCCGAACGAAATTGAAAAACAGGGGCGGATTTAGTGCGAATTTTAAAATAACATTACAAAGTTCGATGCGGTCCAATATAGTTTCTTCTGCCTTCACGCGTCTTCTGATTTAATCGTTGGTAATGTGTTGCAATCTAGATACTCCTGTACTACGTCTTAAGTAATTCATTTCTACGGCATTCAATCATAGCTTTGCCTACTCGATTTTTGTTTTCTCTGGAGATGTTATTATCCCACTATAGGGTGTTAAGGCATCCTATTATCTTGTTGCTCTCCTGAACCCGACATTTGATTTCTCTTTGTCCAAACCAATTTTTGTCGACTGTAGCGTCCAAATATTTAAATTGTTCCACTTGATTTATTCTAGTATTGCCGGCTATCAGCACCTCAAACCTTGCTTCAGTGTTGATCGCTAGGTATTCAGTTTTTTAGGCCTGACTTATCATATTCCCTCTGTAGTCGTCTCACCATGAACTCAAGATTAAAAGCGTCCTGTGCCAGTTTAGCCTCGTCATCAGCAAAACTTAAAGTAGAGAGTTTGTGTTCGTTGATGGAGATCCCATCCTACAGCAACTTCTCTACCTGTTCTTTAAGACGACCTCAACATATAGATGAAATAGTAGAGGGGATAGGCCGCATCCTTGTCTTAATCCCTTTGAGACATTAATTGGATTGGATAGTTGTGCTCTAACTTTGGTGTATGATGTGTTTTCCCTATAAAGTTTTTGGATTATTGTCAACATATGTGGGTTGATGTTTAATTTTCTTAAAGCGATCTGCAGCATTTGTTAGGATATTGTGTCATACACTTTTCCAAGGTCTATGAATGCTATGTGTAGTTCTTCTTTAGTAGCTATTCTCTTCTCGGCTAGCTGCTGTAAAATGAAAGGGCTATCTGTGCCTGAGCGTCCCCCCATAAGACCACTTTGTTCCTCCCCGATTTTGTTTCTCATATCTGTATACAGCTTGTTATTTAGTACTTTCCCAAACAGGCGTCCAATACTGCAAGTAATACTAAGGTCTCGTAGCAGCTTGGGTCTTTCCTATCTCCTTTTTCAAAAATCAATACCAAATACGATTTTTCCATTTCTGAGGTATTTTGTTTAAGTTACAGCAATTGTTCATCAGCTCTGTAAGCCTAGAGATAACTTTAGTGCCTCCGTATTTAATTAGTTCAATTGGCACATTTCCTGGACCTAGAGACCTACCGTTGTTCATTTTTATCAACTCTACTTGTAGTTGTGATTCTGTAGATTTTATTTAGATTTCTCGGCATTATCTTCATTATTCTCCATTTGGCTTTCCTGGTATGTTCTTGTTTCGGTTAAAAGTGTTTCATAATAGTTTTCCCACTTTCTCATCGTTATCAGGTTCAGCATTTTATTTGTTTCATTTGTCTTCATCTGCTTAATTGTTCTCCACACTTCTGTGGATCGTGCTCTCCCGATTAGATTTTTTATTCTTCTGCCTTTTTGTTCCCAGAATAAATTCTTAGTTTCTTTGATTTGTTTCTTCACCTCACTACTTTGCCATTTATAGATTTTTCGACTTTCAGCACTTCTGCACGTTAGTCAGTCATTGTAACAAATGTTTTCTTTTTTTATTAATTCTTCTATCTCTACTATGAGCCATGGGGCTTCTTATTTTTCTTATCTCGGAGTAGTACGCCCGCAGCTTGTATGGCTGCCAATTGCAAAATTGTCTTTTCGTATTCCTTTTCAATGTCTTCACTTTGTGGTAGTATATGTAGTTCTTGATGTAACCGATTTTCATAAAGATGCTGGGTGTTATGTTCTTGCAGCAAATGTAGGTAGGTTGTGTCTTAGTTCTTCCTTCATCTTGTTTACCTCCTTAGTTATTTGCTGTTTTTCTTTTTTTATTTTTTGTTGAAATGGGTATACTAGTTTGGTCTTCATGGCATAGTGGTCTGATCCATAGTTCAGTCCTCTTTTCATTTTACAATCCTGCCATTTAAACCAGGTTTTTTGTTTAGTTAAGAGGTAGTTAATTATGGACTTTTGATTCAGGGATGATCTCTCCCAGGTATACCTGTGAATCATTTTTTGTTCAAAGAAACTATATAATAACTCTTAGGTTATGTAATTTACAGTAATCTATTAGCGTTTCGCCCGAGTTATTCATCGCCTGTTCGTCAAACTTTCCAATTACTTCGTCTCCAATAGTGAGGTCTACTCGAGCATTGAGATCGCCTGTTATTATTATCTCTTAATAACGAGGAAAGCTGTTAATTTCTCTTAAACAAGTCATTGTCGTTAATAGACTTAATTACTATTAGGAATGTTTTTTGCACAACTACATGCTGATGAAGGCTTGGTATTTCTATTAAAAGTTAAAATATTCAGATTTGAGTTTAAAAGTTGGTTGTAGGTGAATGCTTATCTATATAATACATTTACTATGTAAACAACAATGCCAAAAGAAAAGAAAAGAAAAGTGTAAGTTCTGTGTTAAATCAATATGAAGTATTAGAAGAATTAAGGAGCAAAGTAAAACATAAAAATATCTGGGTTTTCTTAGACGAAACAACGAATATAGAGCAAATATATATTGTAAATTTTATTTTTAGAAGTGGAGAAGAGGACAAATTATATTTATTGATAATGAAAGGTTTAGAAAAAAACCAATCATTCAACTATTGCTGCTTTTTTAGTGTTGCATTAGGACTTTCGTGGCCAAGGGCAATCCAGTATTCACGTGTTCAGTTAGTTTGCACGGATGCTGTAGCTCCTTGTACATAAAAAGCTATGATTGGATTGCAAAGTGAACAACAATCTCTTCAGTAAAAAAGGTCTTTTATGTCTTACGTTCTACATCATGTATTTGCTCAAATTGCCTAATGTCAACCAATGCGTAGGAACACTTCGGATTATTCTCTCTCGGTACATTCAACCTTCTAGTCGAGTCGAGACGGAACCTCACATATCGGAACACCTAGTAATCCTGACAAGTACATTAGTTGCATCTTTTAGTATTGTGTACTAAAGGTGCAGTTTGTGATAACGGGCTGCGTAGGGGGTATGCAAGCAGAAAAATGTTGAGAAACGCTGCGGTAGTATAGATTGATCGTTTGCCAACCCATGTTTTTTACAGAGAATTCAAAGTTAAAAGTTGGTTTAAACGTCTGTTTTACTTATTAACCAAAAAAAAAGCTTGTCGATAGAGAAAGAATTTTTGTAATTGAATGTAATTTTGATAAAGCCACACGCCTCGAAAACAATGATGAATAGCAGAATACGGTATACTTAAATACTATGGGTACTGTAGGGGGAAGTCATCAACCAAAAGAAGAGTGACGCTAAATTTTGTCAAAATGTATTAAAATGACGAAGCAGAAGATAATCATCCGTACAAGCAACGTTGTGAAAGCTAGCTATAAATCATCAAATTTAAAGATTTATAACTATTGTGATACAATAGATAATGTTTATTGAAAGTTTATATTTTTTTTTCTTTTAATGTCAAATAATTTGGCCAAACGTCAAATAATTTTATGCAACTTGGATGATCGATAATAATGACACCATGATCAACACGTGACAACCTCAATCAAACTGACAGTTAAATTTTTTTAAACAATTTTACATTTATTTTTGTTACTTGAAGGAAAATAAAATTTAACTTATTTTTTACCACCTTTTTTTATTCTCTTTTACCTTCACTTCACCACAACCCGGTAACTTTGACACTTCCTGTTCCTTTTTCCGCAGACCCCCTTGCTTCAATGCGTCGTTTGCTGAATCGATCTCTCTCTGTTAATGACGACTTCACCTTCTTCAATACGTCACTGTTTGGTCCACTGGTTGCTTAAAGTCCGCACCAAAGACATTCGGACAACATATATCAAAGATTCCATCATTCCTCCACACAATAAAAATGTATTAGAAGGTAAGTAAATTAAATATTAATTCTTTAAATACGTTAGATCATTTTATTATTGTGAAATGTTTCTTTCTTTCAGGACCGAATTTGTTTGTATGTCCATGAAGAAAATAGAACTAGAAACTGATAGTGACTATTGACATAAAATAATATTGTTATTTGTATTAAAGTTTATAGTCTTGGCATATAATACAGTTTCTCTTTTTATTTTAATTTTTCTTTTAACATCACAAATTGTCTAAAATAATTAACACTCACATTAACTTTCTGACTCTTATTTCTTGTTACCCTGCTCGGATAACCAACTTATTCTTCTTTCCATTCACTGCTACTTCTTTATTTCTTTGTTTAACTTTTTTAAATAACTTCTATAAATTCGAATTCAATTCTTCAAAATTTTTATTAATGACAATAACTTTAACTCAATATACAATTCTACTATCAAAAAAAAACTCTTATAAACAAATTTCAATTCAAAAAATTTTTCAAATTTTTTTTATTAACAACTTATCAATAAATTCTACTGATTTTTTTACATAAACTCCTTATCAATTTTTATCAATAAACAACTATCATTTAATCATATCATTTAACTAATCTAGAATGTTCATTTTCTTAACTTATTTACAAATCGTAACTTATATACTATATAATACATTTCCAAATATTTAAAATGTTCAATTTAATTGTTTGATTCTTTAAAATTGAATTTAGTGAAGATCATTGTCATTATTACTTTTTCTTATTTGGGCATCGCTTTAAATTTTTGAATATCATCACACTATGTTTATTTGTTTTTGACAATATCACTCTTGTGGCAACAGCGTAATTACGCTTACACTAACTTTTTTAATTCTTAATATAGGTGGCGATGATCGTGTTTTTCTATTACGGAAATAAATACGAATGAATTAGAAGAATCTTTTATGCTATTGTCCAAATAATTTTTGTTATTAATTTGACGTTTAATTGCCCAATCAAATATATTTTATACCTAATGTATCTAATATTCTTTTATCGAATTATATTAGCGAGCACAAATTACGTTACACGATAACGTTATTTCGTAACAGCTGCAAATAAGGAGCGAATACGGTATACGATAAATTGTTTTATAAGGTTATAGGAATTTTTGGTATGTACTTTAAGAGTAGCCACTTTGATATTTAAACAGTTACCAATTTATTAATAAAAAGTGAATAAACTGAAAACGTGTTTCCCTTAAACAACAACGTTCAGTTAGATTGAAAAGTTATGTTGGACTGTAACAACGGTTGTATGCCGTGGATTGTTTGCTCAAACTTCTTAAATGCTGCATACCCACTAATCTTTTAACGTTAACGGGAAGCTTAATAGAGAGTTTGAGCAAATTCACGTTAGACATTCCGTTAATGATAAAGTCACGTGACCAAATTTTCGACGAAATTTAAAAATTTCGTTTCTAAATTCGTGGATTCTGTTGATCTGCTGCCATATTCCCTTTACTGTACAGGACATGTTATAGTATGTAGTATATGAAATCAACTTAGAATTTTCTCCTGATTATAGATATATAATCGGTATTTCGATATATCGAACAGTTTTCGAAATATTTGGTGTGGTTTTTTATTTTAAGTTTCATGATCATGCTTGCATTTCACTGGTTTAATTAAAAAATATCAACGTGCTTTGGAAATGTGCAGCTTGGGTTGCCTATATCAGTTTCGTGAAGAGGACAACTTTAGTTTTTGATTATTTATCATTATTTAATAAGCGTAAATAAATTATATTTAATAGAAAATTTCTTTTATAACTTAAATGAATACCCGATAGAAGATACAGAATCACAACTGCAACAAAAATTTAATTCATTATTTAGTTTACTTTTAAACTGTATTCAGTATTTTAAAATTATTTAGGTGCCTGTATTTAATAATAAAACTAAGTTGATTACTTTTTATTTATTTGGTTACTTATAAAGGGTTTTCCAATAAGAGGTGTTATTTTGAATAGCCCGCTATTTCGGTAGATGTCACTTTTGAAGCTATCCTTTTTTGACATTTGACAAGTAGAAACTACGCCATTAATAAATATGGAACGATACACGCTTCAACAACGCATTGAAGTTATTAAAATTCACTATAAAAATGTTGAAAATTTGGCAGAGACGGTTCGTAAAACTCGAACATTTTTGGGTCACCGTGAAGCACCTTGTCGGACCGCAATACAGAAATTGGTGAAAAAATTCGAGCTCTTGGGACAAGTTAGTGATGTGAAGAATAAAACCCGTGCACGTCGCTCAAGAACAGCCGAGAATATTGCTGTTGTAGCCGAAAGTGTTAAAGAAAACCCAGGTTTGTCCATTCCTCGTCGTTCTTTGGAATTAGCCATTCCACAAACGTCATTACACCGTATTTTGCATAAAGATTTGGGTCTTAAGGCTTATAAAGTCCAGTTAACACAAGAACTCAAGCCGGCCGATCATCAACAACGTCGTGTCTTTGCTGATTGGGTCGTTGAAATGCATGAAAATGATCCAGAATTCCATCGAAAAATCATCTTGAGTGATGAGGCCCATTTCCACCTCGGTGGCTTCGTCAACAAGCAAAATTGTCGGATCTGGGGCTCAGAAAATCCAAGAGTTATTGTTGAAAAGTCTCTCTATCCTCAACGTGTGACTGTTTGGTGCGGTTTATGGTCCGGCGGAGTCATTGGACCTTACTTTTTCGAAAATGAGGCTGGAGCAACAGTTACGGTGACTGGATTGCGCTATCGAGAGATGATTAACGATTTTTTATGGCCGGAATTGGATGGTATTGATCTGGACAACGTTTACTTTCAACAAGACGGCGCTACGTGCCACACAAGCAACGAAACCATTGATCTTTTACGGAAAAAGTTTCCGGACCGTGTTATCTCTCGAAGAGGTGATCACAATTGGCCACCGAGATCTTGTGATTTAACACCTTGCGACTTCTTTCTTTGGGGCCACGTGAAAGAGAAGGTCTACGCCAACAGCCCAGCGTCGATTCAAGACCTCAAAGATGGAATTCGTGAGGCTATCGAGGACATAGGGCAGCCACTTTGCGATTTGGTTATGGAAAATTTCATGAAAAGGATATTGTCCTGTAAGCGTGGTCGTGGTGGTCATTTGCCTGATGTTATTTTCCACTATTAACGGCATACCTTCCTCTTTATAATGAAATAAACATCCGATCATTTATATTAAAAAATGGCACTTTTCTTTGAATATCAAAATAACACCTCTTATTGGAAAACCCTTTACATTGATTTCTTGATCAGAACTAACTAATTAACTACTAGCGCCACTGTGGCTTTATATGTATATACCTAGGGGAAGCGTACGAGATTAGTCTAGAACAGGGATCGGCAACCTTTTAGATAATACGGACCACTAAATTAGCAATTTAAAATTTCGCGGACCACTAACAATTTCTAAAGGTACGAATTAATACGAACATGAGTATTCAGCGAATTTAAATGATATCTGAATTTCTTTGCGGACCATTAAAATTACCTCACGGACCACCGGTTGCCAATCGCTGATCTAGAACCTTCTTGCTGTTTCTTTACGCTCCTACTAGCATCTAGTAAACGCTAGTACATTAGAATTATTAAAATCTATTAAACCACAAAATTATTAAATTATTTTTACATCTCAAATATATTTAAATTATTCTTTAATATTATTAGTTTTAATTTTTAGTTACCTGGTACCTACAGGTTACATAAACTAATCGTATTTATTCAGTATAACTGTCTACTGTGTATACTAAAACTAAAACATATTTTCAGTGTCGTGGGCAAAAGAATAAAAATTAAACTAGAAACTAACTAACATAGGACTTCTTTTCCCTGTTCAGTAGCCAAAAATCTTCATGGGAAATACAACTTTTTAGAATATCAAAACGCGTTGTTTTAAACCAATTAATGCATGTATATATACTTTAAACAGTGAGGATAAAATATGTTAATTCACTTTTTTATATATGTTACGATCAAAGAGGTAATTTGGTTATTAACATCAATAGCCGGCTAGTAATTTGGGTATTAACGTCAACAAAAAAAAACCGTTTTCTGTATAAATTGTCAAAAAATTTCTCTAATAAAGTATTGTATTTAAAAAAAAGGAAAATATATAACAATTACTCAATTTGAATTTTTTTCTGTAGTTACAATGCAAGAATTACACATCAAATACTGATTTAGTCAAAGTGATCCGATATTTATAAAACTTTGCATATAGTCATAATTTCATATTGAACAACTTTTCTCGATAACATTTTACCGTATTATTGACCGAAATGGCACTTTGCTTCAACATAAAATATTTTTTTCTCAATTGTCATGACCGTCTTGGATTCTAAAAACTAAAAATGTGCTTGAAATTCTTTACAAACCAAGCAGGCTGGGATCCCAAAACATCAAAACGAAATTAAAAAATTTTTGGTCAATTATACCTATAGTGAAGTCAATCCGGGGACACACTGTATACAAGGTAGTCCAAGATTCCACTCTAGTAAGATGATAGCTTTATGTTAGGAGATAGAAAGAAATTAAAAGCAGAGAGCGACATAGTGCCTCTGAATGCATAATCTAAAAATATTCGGAACTATACAGGGCGTTTGACTTGTTTGTGGCAGTATCTTACTTTATTTTTTCAAATGGAACACCCTGTATATAACTTCATTTTTGAATTTCCTATTACATTTAGACTCACTTTTATTAACCATATGTTTGGTCTAAATTGCGCCGTTGTCGAGATATTTATTATTTCTTGGAAAAAAATTACGTTGTTTTAAAAACTTTGAAATATCTCTGGAACTAAACGGACTGATACATCAATTGTGTTGCAAATAACATTGTTAAAGATTACTATGGTCTCATTATGGATCATTGATAATGAAGATCTTCAGTCATGGATAACCTGATGTTTTTAAATAGAAAATTTTTGTATAATCAGACACAAAATTTAATTTAATTTGATTTTTATTTAATGGTCTTTAGGTCTATCTGGGGTGATATAGGTGTTATTCTATAAAAACGCTAACTTTGTTAATTTAAATAACCACATTTAGTAAAGAGCACTGTGCTTAAAAAATACATTAATTTTACAATTTTTTTAAAATTTTGTCGAAAATAAGAGAGACTGAGTACCAGTGTCTACAGATTTGTCGAGTCACTCGTTCACGGCCTTCCACTGTCGAGAACTAAATATTAAAATAAATTTTTGTATATGTTTATTGCTCGATCTTTTAATTGAATTTTGTTTATTCGTTATCTACATTTATTTATCTTTCGTTATTTATTTGACAATTACCCTTTTTCAAAATAATTCTAATTTTAGAAACTCAATATGTTCAATACGATCAATTCAAAAACTAAAAAACGAATAAAAAGAAAGTCAAGTGTAAACAAGGATTCGTTGTAAATACAAACACTAAATTTAGAAAATGGTATGAGAGTGTAATCAATAGTACAGAAGAGAATGATCCGAAAAACAGGTGATAAATGCCTTTCATGGTACCATTTAAAATTTTTGAACTTCAAATATTGCTTCGGTGGCCGGGTGTTGGTGCGTTTACCCTAAACGCTTACCACGTTCACTGCGTTGTCGGTCCTCTAGGACCAATACTACATATTTGTCTGGTGCAGCTTATTTTTTGGTCGACTTTTACTAACTTACGAAAGGTACAACTTTTTAGACTGGAATGCTAGATAGGTTTTGAAAAGAGCTTTCGGTTGCTCCAGCAGTAAATAATTTAACTAATACATAATTAGCTACAGGTCTCCGGGGACCGTAACCGCAATGGAGTAATAATTATTATCACCATGCGGCATCGGTCTTCGAGGATCTAAAAGAAACTACGTCGAACACTTACCAGCCGTGAAGCCAACAGAAAAGTCCAAAAGTTATCAGTTTCTACGAAGATTGACCAGGAAAATCCGGTTTATGTCTAGCATGTTTCAATAAAATGCACCAGCCATAAATGACTTCTTGTTTAAGAATTTTGTATTATTAATACTAATTTTATTTTTTAGTTTCAATTTTTTTATTTTTGTCCGTTTGTTTTGTAAAAACAACTTTGTATTACTTTGTATAATAAAACTATTCCTTTGATGCGGTTTCGGTCCCCGCAGACCGGCACTGCTTTGAAGCAAAATAGCTACAGGTATCTCCATCACGAAACTGTAAAGACAATTTTAAAATAATTCTAAATGGAACGGCAGATGGACACATAGCGTTAATTGCTATTTATAATTTATAATTTATAATCGGTCCTTGACGACTGATTACGCACCATAAAAAATATAGAAAATATAGTCGCCGCAGTCAACGTGATTATCAACGTCTTATTTGAAATTTACACTATCAGACTGCTTTTTAATGTGAAATATTTTTAGAAAATCTGTTATGATATTGGTAAGGATTTTTTGAATTTTGTTTATTAATTATTGATTTTTCTATTATTTCATTCTTTTCTTAACGACTACAGTTTAACCCCTTGTGTATGACTGGTTGCATACATTCTAGGCGATTTGTAGTTCGCGTTACTTTCGTTAGATGTAGCCACTTTCGTTTTTAAATTTGAAATTTTTTTTAGAGATCCTTTTCTGTCTCTTTTAGGGCATATTTTTAAAAAAGACAAGACGTGTTTATAAATTGGTGTTTATTAAATGAAAATCCTTCTGTTGTAATTCTCAATACCTCACTAAAATCCAACCCCATTTTAATACAGCAGCTTATATAGTGCGAGTTGATATTCTTTGCAAGAATATTTTTAATTGATGAATTGGTTTGAACCGGCCATGTGCTCCCAAAGTTCTGGATAGCCGAATAACACCTCAGGTATGCTCGTATGCTTAATAAAAGTATAATACTTAATTTCTACGTTCTTTTTAGGCTATTTTTTCCTGGCTATGTTATATTATAGTCAGTTATATTCAAATATCTTATTAATCTTTGGTTGAAGTATCCCATTTTAATATTATATGGTTACCCGATCTTGTTTGTGAAAAGATTTTACGATACAAGGCTTCTTGGTGGCTCTCTTCGAATTTGTCGATCGGTACATTCCGTTCAACTTATTTCAGACTTGCCTGCCGTGAAACAAATACAGGTGGATCTTGACGTGCTGTATATTTATTGATATTTTGTCTTCATACAAGGTAGCATTCAACCTGTTATTACTTATTAATTTGTGCTATTACCTTTGATATTTTTAATATGCATTTGTGATTTAACCTTTAGGGTTGAATTATGGTAATCATTACTTTAGGAATTAGCGCTAAATTAATTCAATTCTGATTTGTACTCAGCAGCATTTAATTTTATAATTATAATTAATTTTTTTCACTTTTCATTTCACATTTTTTGTTAGGTTAACAATACCATAGACACTATTTTGTTAGATTCTATGTATGAGAAAAAATTTGTTTTACCGGCATTGATAAATAAGTTTTATACAGAGTAGGTCAGAAAAGAACTAGAAAGAAACTTTAATATTTGATTTATTTTAACAATTTTGTACAGCGACGCTAGCAATTGTTGCATTATGAAATCTATTTACCGTATCTATTACTAGTTGATCTAGAGCTGGCGAATTAAAGCTAAAATTGAATCCAGTTTTACAATCAGAAGGCTCTATCCAAAATTCACTACGTGAAACGGAATCAGATTCTAAAAATAAGTTAATATTATATTATTTGACTTTGATGTTTAATATCTTAATATTTTTGGTACTCACAGTTTACGCTTGCTTTTGCTTTTCATCATTATTATTTTGTGTATTTATACTGCGCCCCGTCGAAGGATAGAATTTAATATTTTGATTTTCATTATAAGGTCATTTTATACTTGGAAGTATTATAATAACCAGTCTTTTGTCTATATTAGATCAACCTCAACTTATTTGAGTTATTTTTTCTCTTTCACTTACTTGTGTTTTTTAAGCTTTCATCATTATTTCTATATTTTCAACAGTAGTAGAGTTGGTAGGTATAATTCGAGCTCGCATCAATACCCATCCTGTATTTATCTTTTGCACCTTATAGGGCCAAGGAGAATTATTTTCTTGTTCTCCAGACAAAAACTTGAAGGTATGCTTTTGACCTCCAACGTAAGGGACAGATCATTGTATTTATCATTATCCTTAAATTTATTGTTACATATTTTTGATCATATTCTAAGATTTTAACATTATAGAAATTAAAATTGTGGTCACGGTCGAAACAATATTTAGATAATGCCGCATTGGTTTTTAAATGTTTTACAGATACTTTGTGTTGATTTATTCTATTTTTGATTAACTGTTTTGTCTGATCTATGTATTTTTCATTACAGAGCTTACAATTGATTTGGTATATCACGTTAGATATACCTTTTATATCTTCTAAGCAAATATTAACATATACAATTAAATACTATAAGATTCAGAATCAATAAGAGAATATATTACATTTCTAATTATACAAATTATAATAAAGCACTTCTAAACCTAAGCTTCTCGTTTATATCATAACAACAATCATATAACATTTTATTTATTAACAAACAGCAGCTATTTTGCTCTAAAGATTACAAAATCAGAGTTTGTAACTTTGGACCTTAACTAACCACCATTATTACTCGTGTTACTTACGTCAACCTATTGTCGTTTCCATTACATTAGGGTTGTTTAAGAAACAAATATAAATTATTACTTAAGGTAGACAAAAAACCAAAGTACAAATTTCTGTAATAATCATTATTCTACTTTATAAGCAAGAATTTGCAAAATGCCGATCGTTTGTTATACATATCCAACAATAACGCAAGACAAGAATAAGCCATTGAAATATCTCTAAGCATTTAAATAGAATTTATATTTTTGATTAAATTTTTGGAAAGTTACTTAGTTACTCACAGAAGCGAAAGTAGCTAAAGATAGTGTTGTGAACTTCATCGCTGCTATCTTTAAAGGACTTTTAGATCTTTCCATTATTGTAAATATATGTTTCCTTATTTTGTTGACATCTTTTGGCATAAATACCAATTGAACTCGTAGCAAGAATCTCTTATTTTTTGATTCTGTGCACAAATACAAAGTGTGGTAATAATAAATTAATGAATTTATTTTCAAAAGTTGTTACCTTGATAACTATTTCATTGCCATCAGTACAAGAAAAACTAAATTTTTCCAAAAAAATAATAAATATCTCGACAACGGCTCAATTTAGACCCAACATATGGTTAATAAAAGTCTAAATGTAATAGGAAATTCAAAAATGAAGTTATATACAGGGTGTTCCATCTGAAAAAATAAAGTAAGATACTGCCACAAACAAGTCGAACGCCCTGTATAGTTCAGAATATTTTTAGATTATGCTTCAAGAGGCATTATGTCGCTCTCTGCTCTTAATTTCTTTCTATTTCCTAACATAAAGCTATCTAAATATTTGTGAACCAGCAGCCTACGAAGTTTTTAGTGGACTCAAGAGCCACCACCGTGTCCGTCCCGAAGTTGTGAGTTGTCTTCGGACATATATCCAACTCAGAACAGAATAATAATAGTAATAAAAAAAATAATAATAAAAAATAATAACAATAATAATAATAATAATAAAAGTTTTTTTATTTTTTTTAAATTTTATGATTACAATTAACCTACAATTATTGCATTAAGAGGTGAAGTTTAGTTTCACTTTCACTGAACCTCTTTAAGAAAAGAAAAAAGAAAAAGTAAAAAAATAAAAAGAAAAGAAAAAAATAAAAATATCAAACAGAAAACACAAAAATATATTTCTTCGTAGCATTTCTAGATATGCGAGGATTATTCTCGATTAAAAGTAAGTGTGGCGATGTTAACATTATGGTACTCAATAATTAATTATCGCTGGTTAAGAAATGGTAAGTATTTCACTTCTGGTAGAAGTGATATAGAGGTATTGCACAAGCATCTACTACACCCTGTCAATATGGCTCACTGTCTTTCAAAATGAAATTTAAAAATGGTTTTTTTAAAACTTATTGGTTTTAGCTTAGAGTAACAAATAGTAGCCAGAGGGAGATTAATGCTAATTTGTGGGCGAGAAATTTAGAAACAAATACGTAAGGGGAAAGCGCCTGTGTTTATGCAACCTCTAATACACTATGACCACTTTTTTAATCTAGCCTATTTGTAATCTCATACAAATATATTTATTTTTGTAATTCAGTAGCAAAGAAATTATATATTTCCTACAACAAACCACTAAGCCAAAATGGGAATATTGGTAAATAAAAATTCATTATTACAAAGGCAAATTTAATATATTTACAAAGATTCAAATATAAAGCCATGAGCATCGCTGACCAGAAAACAAAACTAGTTTATTAAATAAATTCCTGTTTGAAGTTATGTTATAAACAATTTTATATTTGAAATAAAATGTATTCTTGTTTTAAATTAAATCTCACAAACAGCACGGATTAATAAAATTATATGGTTTTTGAAAGGGGCCTGATCAAATGTGTGCTCTTCCAATTCCACAAATACAGATTTGTTCACATATAATTTTAAAACACACCCTGTTAAATATAAAATTGAAAATTTCTTTGACAAAATATGTCCTCCACTTTCTTTCAAGGCCGTTTTCAATACTGCTTCAGTAGTCACTCAGATGTCAGTAATATCATCTGCAGTATTTTTTAAGCCACCTTCATTCCTTGTTTATCTTGTTTAGTTCCAGAGATTTCACAAACTTTTTAGAACTACGCTAAACTAAATTTTTCCAAAAAAATAATAAATATCTCGACAACTTAAGATGGTTTTGAGATAATTTATAAGTTGGCAAATACGTTAAATGGGTATCCTGGGACAATACAATTTCATTTATTATTGCTTCTAATTACTGAATGCAAACCATTATTTTTATTAACGTTGCTAACATATGAAAAAGCGTTTTTT
>VTPC01090310.1:75654-111970 GCA_011009095.1 Ignelater luminosus
CTGCAGCAAAACTGATCGGAACTGAAATGAATTTGTTGTACAAAAATAAGGACTTTTTATACTAGTGCATCAGATATTGCACCCGTTGAACAAAACAAGACATATTACCCAATTACTCTTGCTGTAAGCACACATATTCACAGAGATTCTGGGTCTTGTTTCTTATTTGATGAACTTTGCAGCCTTGGATTTAGTGTGTCTTATGATGAAGTGCAGAAATACATACACTCTTCTGTAATAGATGAAAGTAACCAAAGAGTTGTACCATCAGACCACTTCTCTCAATGGGTCGCCGACAATGTCGACCATAATATAGCAACAATAGATGGCCATAACACCTTTTATAGAATGGGAGTTATAATGTGCGCATCAGGAGCATCTTTTAACACCTCTTTATTGTTCACAGACGAACTAAAACGACTCAAATCCCACCCTCTAGCACACGACATTATAAAGATAGCAAAAATTGCCTCCACTACATTCAATACCCTAGCTCAACAACAACAAAAACTGAAAATTTCAAAATTTATTTTATGAACCAGTTTAAATTAATCTCTTCGATGTTTTTTGGAGTACCAGTAAGTTATTTAAAACACTTCAACCAGAATGGTTAGGTTACATGCAAACTGCTGTAGAAGGTGAACACTTCTTTTCTACCAATGATGGATCTGAATCCAACTTCTTACAGCTGTTTATGAAGCAAAAAGATTGAATGTAAAAACTCCTATTGTAACCTTTGATCAGTGCTTGTGGATAAAGACAATGGAAATTATATGCGCTGATCACAAGTAGAGTTTGCTAATGTGGTAATTCGGCTTGATGGGTTTCATACACTAATGTCCTTTCTTGAGGCTATTGAAGGACTGATGGCTAAATCGGGAATGGAAGAAGCTTTGCAGACAGTGTATACTGAAAATTCAGTACCCCACATGTTAGAAGGTAAAGCAAAATCAAGTGCTCTTCTAGGACATTTTCTAATTTCTTCAGCTCCCACTGCTTTAAGTGCAGCAGATGTATTGGAGAGGAGGCTTGCAAAACTTTACTTTTTGTTCACCCATTAACAGGGTGTGATACCACCAGCAAAAGTAAATCTTCTGCTTTCAAGAGTATCATAAAATCCAAATTCTTATGCAGATGGGCTTTCCATTTTGGATCATCCGAAGATGTTACTAAGGAAGATTTGGTCAAAATTGGCTGTAAAGTTATTGTGTCACTATATGGAGGTAACATCGACACAAGCAACCTTAATGTGTTTCGTTATGAACAACACATTAAGAAAATAGCTTTAGCTAAAAAAAGAATAATTGATATAGCTCGTTTGCCTCCAACACAAAATGCAGCGAAATACCCTCTACTTCGAGTGCATTTGCAGTGTTTTTATTTGTAAAAATCTTAATATGCCAACCCCTGATCCTACACTATGGGGTTGGCAGGTGGTCCATGGAGAATTTCTGCCGATATTAACAGACATGTGCCCAGCACCAGACAAACTCTTAAATAATTAAATGTGCCTGCCAAACTACAGTTGAAGAACCGTGTAACACCATGAAATGTACATGTCGTCGCTATGGAGTTTCATGTTCAGTAGTTTGTAAAAACTATTGTGAAAAGGGGTGTACAAACACAAGAGACAGTTTTGATTTAGATGGAGATGAAGATGAGATTTGATTTTGATGAAATAAATACGATTTTATATTATAAAAACCTTTTATTGTATAACTTTTTCAAATCTTAAATTTTGTTTAATGTGAAATTTTAACTTTAAATAATCAAAATTTTTATTGTTTTCTTAATATAACATTTTTTTAAAAAATGTGTGCAAAGTTAAAGCTACCTAGGATTTTTGAGCCGCTTAGATTAATAAAAAGATGTTTTTCAACACTGCAAAAGCTTTCAGTTTTTCGGCCATCATTTTATTATTTCCTTTTATTTTTTTAAACCAATATCGTAGTATTTCTCAGCATAAAATTTTTTGTATTTTGACACCACACATAATTTTTTATGATGTTTTTCACCATTTTGTGATGTTATTTCAAGATGGCGACTAAAAAAAAAACGCATTTTGCGTGGCAGTACGGATGTATATTTTTAGTACGTTGATTAGGAGCGTGTTACTTACCATTTACAACAAGAATCATTTTTGTTGCAATTAGTTCTACCTCTAACACTATTTCTACTGCACTATAGGGTGATTGGCTTATAGTTTTTCAATCAATACATTAAATCCTGATTCCAGTACTAATAGGCTAAATGTTTACATATGACGTCAAGTCGTTTGCAAAACTGATAATAATGCGTTTGTTCAAAATTTCCTCAGAGAAAAGATTACATGGCATTTTCTGGGCTATATTTATCAGTTTTCAGTTAGAAAGGAATTAATTGATTTTCAGTTTGGACAAGTTGTTGGAAAACTGGCGACCACTAAAAAATATGTGGAAGGCTATTTGAAGTTTAAAGGAAACTTCTACAGCTTTTAATCACTTATTTATTAGTTTTGTTCCTTTTTTAGACTACTTGAGTTACCATTTTAAGTATATTTGTTGCATGAGTTATATGTAATATATAAATAGAGCAAATTAAAAGACTATAAAGCAGGTGTTATTTTGAATTTTGATGAGTGTTTGTGTTTTCTTCCTTAAAATACATTTTTTTAAAATTCTTTTCAGGATCCTATTGACCCCTGGCCCGTTTCAATGCGATTACGGTAATAAAACTATGGGTCTCTCCGCTGTTGCGAGGGAAATATATACGTTGTATATTGCACCCCAGGTAAAATTCAAAATAAAATTTGAAATTTTTATCTCTTCTAATAAGGAAGTTGCAATTTGTCAAACTTGAAAGTTGACCCCATTCTGCCCGTTTTACGGCACTGTAATAATTGTAACTTATTTTATATTTTTCCAGATTATTAAGAATTGGAAAATCCACAATTTAAATAAAGTTAAAAAAAAGTTTGCCACCTTCCTCTCATGTCAGTAAGCATTAAAAAAAACCAATCTTGGCTAACTTTAGAAACTGTATAATAGTTTCAACACAAAATAGCATGCACTTTCAGTTAATCATCGCTAACGTAAATTAATTTAATTTTTCTCCAATTAGCAATTTGTTAAAGTGCAGACTGTATGGTTCTATATTTCAAAAAGATGAAAGCAATTTCTATAAAAAAGGAAACTGGATTTAATTATAAATCTAAGCACATAAATCATTCTGTCTAACTAGGATATAAATTCTAAAACAGAAATTTAATTAAAATCTTGTCTAAAAAATGAAGATGTAACTGTATAAACATAATAAAATAGAAACTTTATGTTTCCAGATGCTGTATAAAATATATAAAAATCGATACTATATTGTAAAATAGATGATACTGCAGTATAATAAGATAAACTATATTTGTCATCTTGAATTCTTAGAAATCTAAGAAAATCTACTACTAGTGATATTTAATTTTAGATTATTATTAATTGTAGAATGGGCACAAGCTTGGTATAAACAAAATGCAAAGTTCAAATGTTTATTAATTAAATTATCAATTAAATTTTCTATAAGTTGCTTTCTATCTGTAGAATCTGCAGACACAAAATTAATAGGAAATCATTATTCATTACAAATTGGTTCTTACCAATAATAATAAACACCTTGGTTTACTACCTCATTTAAATCTAACGTTGTACTACAGTTAATTGCATATGCTACAGGACAGAAGATAAATTCATTATCCTATCAAACGATCGGACGTCTTTTAAAAACCGGGTAATTACAAAGCCTAATGAAACGAGTAGCCATCACCTTACTTATTAACTACCACTCAATAAACCGAGATAGTGCTGCTGATAATTATAAAACGTGCCGTGCCGTTAGTTTTTATTCTCATTTTGCGTTTGTCCCAAATTTCAATTCGAAATAATAGGAAAAAACCTCTGTTTCACTTCTGATTGGGTCACAAAATGAATTTGTCTGTTGAACAATTTTAGTTCTTTACACGTGCAAGGCTACCAGACGATATTAAATTAACCAACACATTTACATAACACGAACTATTAAAAGTATGAATTGAAAAAAAAATAAAAACAAAAATAAATGTTTAATTTGGCTTAATAAATAGTAATAATTGTCAATCAAGTTTCTATTATTGGCGAGGTAGGTTATAAAATTTAGTATTTAATGGATCTAACTATAAACAAATGCTTTTAGTCTCTTAACCTTTTTTTATGGTTAGGGATAGGAATAATGAAAAAAAAATAATCGTCTTAGAATTCTCGTATCGCCCTAATGTTACAGGAAAATGGCCTTTTAAATGTTATTGTCAACGGTTAACGGGCAGTAAATTTCTAAACTGGAATAAAAAGAACTTTGAATTGAAATGCGAAGAATTTTTAGATGAAATTCCATTGATTGCTTGAAAACCTTTTAAGAATGTCAGTAGAAAAATACAACATATTGGAGTGTAATAATTCACAATAAACCTGAAACTGAAATAGTTTTTAAGAGCAAATAGAAAACATTAGTTGTAAATAACCCGAGCGTTATACAGAAACATACTTGTATCTCTTTATGGAAAGAAATCTAAATTTTTAAAACCGACTGATTTATTAATGAGTAAAATAAAGAGTAATGTCATGAATATGTAGCAAGTACATACTTCCACAAAATAATAATGTAATTATTTTTCATAATCTACATTATTTCTTTGTAAATGTTTTAAACAAGGAATTATTCAATTAAACATTACAAATACAGAATACCAACATAAATTTACATTAATAAAACTACGCAGGCAGGATAAATCGATTAGGAATACTTTAAAAGAACAAATTCAGATTAACAAGAGAGAAGGTGTTCAAACTCATAATTAAATAAAATTCCTTCATTTTAATTTACTAACTCAAATCGATAGCTATCTAAGCAAACAAAATTCTTACTTTTAGAATCTATAGGTGTCAAACAGCTCTAATTTAATTTAGGATAAATGGAAAAAACCAAACTTGCTTAGTAACCAAATTCGAAAAAATTAAAATCAAAGAATTTACATAAAGGGCGCTACTATGGTTTTTTTTTATTAAAAAGGGATGACCAGAAACCCGTTAACAGGCTTAGTTTAAAAATCAACACACAATTGAACTTTATTTTTTAATTTCAACTGATTTCTGTACGTAACATCAATAAAATAATATGATTTGCAATTATGGACTATTAGGAAACGTTTGAAAATAAAAGGTAAACCTATAGTGACGTCATCATCACCATGGAACAGTTAACGGAGAATTGTCTAAATAACTGAAAAGAGAATTTATGGTAGGTAATCTTATCATTATCTAGATCAACCATAACAAACCCTTTGAGACGTCATTAGACTTTACATATGTAATTCTATACCTGGAAAGTTAAAACTTTTTCAGTACTGATCAGTAACACGATCAGTACTCTTCGGCCATAATGAATACTGTGATTCTGAACGTACATATGGACGGCGTCGCTGTGATTGATTGATATTAATGATAAAATGGGGTGCTTCATAAAGTGTTGGCAGAAGAGTTGGTAGATTGAATAGCCAGCGTCTTATTAGTCATTGAAGGGAGTGCAATGTGAGAAGTGGACGGTTCGTACGCCGTAGAATGTTGTCGGCGGTCGTGACGTGCTGACTAAGATGTTGGTTGTCGCCACGGTTAACGATGGATGTGATCGACAGGCAGACTACTAAAAACAAAAAGGACAGAAGAACAACTACCGGTGTTTGCACACTACTGGACGCCGCCTCTGGGGCTTACTTGATACCGTAGCTAAGTGTTTCAGAGTGATGTCGATCTTCAATCGACTATCAAGCACTGGTAAAGTCACAAGAAACGGATGAAGAATTACATCAATTTTTAAATCGCACTAATACTGCATTACAATTGAAGTTAATTAGCTTTCCTGAATCAAATGCCAACTTCTATTGTGATATTTCTACGAAAAGTGCCAAACCTTTCGTTACACATTCATTTAGACGCCCCATTTTTGATGGTACAGTCTTTCACATTAGAGAGCACGCGTCACTACTAAGCTCATTACTTCCAAGCTTGTACGGCCGTCCTTAAACAAAAACTATAAAAAATGGTATAAATGTTGCATACCCTGCCAGCGAATTAAAGTAACCAGGCATGTGTCTACACCGCTAGGTACTATTGAAACACCTAGTGCGCAACATATTCATATCGATTTAGTTGGCCTACCTCCAATTTCCAAAGGATATAAGTATCTGTTTACATGTGTCGATTGTTATACCCGTTGAACGAAAGCATTTCCGCTAGAAGATATCACAGCAGAAACAATAGCCAGGACACTTCTTACAGCATGGATTGCACGATTCGGCGTACTTGTGCGCATAACAACCGACCAAGGTAGGCAGTTTGAATCTGCATTATTTAAGAAATTAAACTGTTTACTTGGTTTATATCTCCTAACCACAGCGTATAACCCACCCGCTAACGAATTATCTGAAATACTACACCTTCAACTAACAGCTGCTAATACGTGCCGCCAGCACGACAATTGGAGCGATATCCTATCGCTAATCTTACTTGGGATTCGTAGCACCTACAAGGAAGACATCCAGGCACCAGCATCAGAACTTGTTCACAGAGAAAAACCTTTGATTACCAGGAGAATTCCTAACGCCAAGTAAGGATACTTCCATTTCTGACTTCGTGATTCGACTTAAAAAACATCTCAAAAGCGTCATCCAGTGACCACAACAGCACATGGAACAGATCTACTTTTATTTTTAAAGATCTGCAAACTACGTCTCATCTATTTGTCAGGTATGACGCTATACGAAAACCCTTGTAACCGACCTACGATAGCCTCGATCGACTTAAATCCGCATACGTGTTAACCGATCAAGATGATATAGGAACACCTTATTGTTCTCAATCATCATCAGGAATACAACAACAGTCATTCATCAAAGCGTGTAACTCGATCCGGACAAAAAGTACGATTTCCTGATTACTACAGACCACTTACAACAATAACGCAGTGATAGTGTACAGTGTAGTGTAGCAATTCAGGGTGCAACAGTACGTTACACCAATAAAAGTGATACCTTTATAGTCAAAACAAACTTCTTTCTTTTAATGTACACAAACACCTTTTATTTTTCTTTGTGTGTATTTAGTTATTCACTTTTACTTGTTATTGTATACAACCCTTATACTTGTCCTTTCTATTTACTATTATGTATGTTGTAGCAGTAACTTTTACTTTCATTCTTGCCGTGACCTATCGTTTACACTAGCAGGGGGTACTGTAGTGTCACAAGCCTTTTAAGAAATTTTAAGAATATTTACTTTTAGGAATGTGACGTCGTGTCCTAAACCTTCGCGGAAAAAAGATTGTGCCGTTTGTCAGTTATTTATTACTTTAATATTTCTTTAGAAACACTATAAACGTTTACGCACTGTAAATCTTCGTAAAAGGTAAAGAATTTTAGTTTTGTCTAATTGCCCTTAAAGGATCTAAAGGCCGTCTGACATGGTGCTAAATTTATTATAGAATTGGTGTAACAAAATTTTGCTCAAAATTTTGCATGGTGTCATACACATTGTGTACAAAAATTAGTACTAAATTTTGTGTTAGAATTTTTTAGAACGTGTTCGAAAAGGTATATGAATTTTGTCTATAAAAGTACGTATAATTCTACGGCGCATTTTGGAGAGGAGACGAATTTATGCAACATGTTCTGCACGATGCGTTGATTGTTTATTGTTCGTAATTTACCTATTAATCACACGCTATTTACACTTTTATTAATCTCTTTGAAGGTACCTACTGCCTATATCAAAGTACATTAAAATTAGTTAGGTTAAGTGCATTTTAGATTAACTTTACAGAATGACTGAGCATGCGCATCCGACAATTTTTGTTACAAATTTTGTGTCGTGTCAGACGACGATGCCGAAAGTTTTGCACAAAATTTAGTTGTTCAGATTTTGGTCCAAATTTGTAGCAGAAATTCTATTTAAATGTAGCATTGTGTGACAAGATTTCTGTTGAAGATTTTTAGAACATCATTATTAGCTTTGTTTTTACGAAAACTTCAGAACCCCGCTCTTTGCATGTGCTAGTGATTTAAAAAGCTTGTCAATATTTCACAGATCTCCCTTAGCGTTCGAGTCTCAGCCAAACAACAACTTGTTAACTTGTTTATAAAGTGCTAATAATAAATAATGTTGATTATTGTATACTCTTATTTATTATTATAAACAACGGTACTAATATTATCACCTTAATCACGGCTCTTAACAGTGATATAACATACCTAAACATTCGTTACCATCTTCACTGTATTTGATTTTAAAATGTAACACTGTCCAAGTGTAACAAACGCCATTAAAAACAGACCGAGAATATATACTTTAATTTCTGCAAAATGCAACATGTCCACGTTTGTAACACTCTCAAAGCGCAACATATCCTTTTCTATAACATTAACCGACGGTTAAATGCTCAGCTTTTTTAGATGCTAATTTAATAAACTTTACTCCTCCATGTAACCACAAGCTTACTATTAATATTAAAAAATTTGAATGCACAGAAATTTAAACGAAAGTATAGAAAATGGTCTTATCCAAGTTTACTGATAATTCTGTATGTGAGAAGCAGTTGGGCTGAAGTCTACTTTTTTTAGAAATGCGGTTTAAATCATTTTTGGACTTAAAATACTCTTTCTCGTTTATGGTAGAGAGTCTGAAGTCCCAGATTTAATAATAAAAAAACTACATAAAATTAAAAAGGCGCAAGTCCCTTAGTTCTTGGTAACATAAAGACTTAAATCCCACTTACGCCTCTATGCTTCTTAACAAATGTTTCTGTTTTGTTAGCGGCATAAGGACTTCAGTCTTTCTGCTTGTAAAGATTTCGCACGCTATGTGTTAAAACCCTTCAATATATTTTAAAATATTTTCAGGAAGATTTGTTCAGAAAAACTTTCTATGCCAATTCTGCTTTTTGTTAAATAACATTTATTCATTTGTTAAAATGTTACAAATGCAACATCTAGCAATGAAGACACCTTGAGTCCTGACAAGCAAAACCTAACCAAGAGGAAAAAAGGGTAACAATAAAATGAGAGGAATGTAGCGGAGAGTGCTCGATTAAAAGGTTCTTACACATACTGTGTGCCTAAGAAAAATAAAATAATTGAAGGCAAGAGACTAAAATCGTCTTGCTCTTGTCCAAAAAAGTGTGATGAAAAAATTCCGGAAGATAAACGACTAAATATATTTAGGGACTTTTGGAAAGAAATATTCACAGAAAGCAATTTGTTGTATCTATGGTTGATAAAAAACTGAAAACGATTCTAAACCAGGAAACAATAATTAAACCGGTAGACGAACAAAGAGTAAGATTTACCACCTACAAACTTCTGAAAATAAGATCGTTGTATGGGAAGTTATGTATTTAAAGCCAATAGGTATAACTGAGAAATTTGTACCTATCGCCTTAGGTAAGAAAAAAGAAAGTGGGTTTGTAGCAGCAGATAAAAGAGGAAAACATTCTCCTAAAGATAAACTACTCGAAGAAGTCAGATTATCTATGGTATCACACATTTCCTCACTTCCTTTTTATCAGTCACATTATTGCAGAGAAAGAACTAAGAGACAATATTTGAGTCCAGAATTAAACATTAGTATTATGTATATACTTTACACAGAAAAATGCAGCGAAGAAGACAGCCATGAAGATATGATAGCAAAACTGGCTTTACAGGAAAGTATTTAATGTAGAATTCAATCTCAGTTTTTATCAACCGTCCACCGGCATGTGCGATGATTGTGGTCACTTTATTAAAATCTTAAGGAAAAGTACTGCGGAAGCTGAGAAAGAAAATCTTAAAGAGCAACAGAGGAAACATTACCAAGAGGCAGACCTTAGATACAAACTAAAAAACCAAGATAAGGAAAAAGCAAAGAGCAATGTCAAAAAATGGTGGTCATAGTATATTTACAAAAATATTTGCCTATTACACCTTGTTTAAATAACTCACGTTCGTTTTATCTACGAAAACTTTGAACTTTAATTTTACCAATTTATTGTGACACTACCGTGTAGTTTATTGCATGATTTGAGATGAAACGCAGGGTTTGAAAGTAGAAACGAGATATCCTCGTGCACCATAAGATGGGCTTTGGAAAACTTGAACGAAAAAGTTGGAGAACTTTCGATATGGTCAGACAATTGCAGTGGACAAAATAGGAATAAAATAATAATTCCTGCGTGCGTATGTGGTTGTTGAATTATATTCCCACTTTAAAAATCATAAATCATAAGTACCTGCTGAAAGACCACACCCACATGGAAGCGGTCCATGCAATAATTGAAAGAAAAAGAAAAAGCCTTAAGACTAGAAATCGCTGTTTCTCGAGACTGGGCACAATTTTTCAATACCTGCAGTAATGAAATCCTAATTTTTTCCTCAATGAACATAGAAGGTTTTAAAGACGTTAGCAACTTGTTCAAAAAATACAAATGGAGAACAATTTTATCTGTCTCGGATAGTTTGGGCCCAAGTAAGGAGAACTGATCAAGGTATTTTATACTACAAAACTATGTTTAAAAATGAAGAGTTTTATTCAATTAATTTCAAGCGAAAGTTAGGTTATTTTTACATTTTTCTTAAAAACTGTCTAGCTACTCGAAATAACACAATACCCATTGAAGCCGGCAAATATTATCACCTGCTGGATCTCCTAGAATGGGTTGACAAATCTTTTTAACCCAACTACAAATCTCTAAAGTATTCAGCCACAGCGTCTGACGAGCTTGAGAATGAATCCGATAAAACTGCTTAAGGATTTCTTATAATATACTTTTAAATAATAATAATTTTATAAGGCCAATTTGTTTAAATTTGTATGACACGTATTTTATATTAAATAAGCCAAAATATTTTACACATTTTTGCAAATTTTTATTACGAATAGTTACTACTTACGTCTTACTAAATTTTAAATGTGTGTTTTTGTATTAAGCAATAAAAGTTAGAAGCATTAGGGCTGTTGTCCTACATGTGTTTGAAATTGTTGTTTTTTCTTTGATATTAATAAACTCTGAACAAATTTTATTGAAAAGAAACCCACAAGAAATATCTGAAAGACATGTAAACAAAATTTTAAGTTGATTGGATAAGATTTGTGGTCACAGTGTAATATGAAATTGTACCTTTTGCAGTTTTTTCGTCTTCCTGTAAAGTTTTCGAAAGTGAAGTTCAGCCCAACTGCTTCTCATATACAGAATTGTAAATCGCATGGTTTTCACATAACGTTTACACTTATACAGTAAAGTAATGTAAGTACGTACACTATTGTCTCATGTGCCACACAATAATAAGATCTACATTGTATGCCGAAATTTGTTTCAAAAAGTATTTGAAGTTTCTAAGCGACTTCTACTGTGGGTAGCAAATAATATTCGGAATTTTGAAGAAACTGAAAGACACGAAAAAAGGCAAAAAGTCAAATTGTAAGAGAAATCTAGAAAAGAAGAAAAAGTTTAAAGTTTTTATAAGAAAGTCTAAGGTTGTCTGTTTTGAACATTTCAAAGATGTGGAAAATGTACAATAGTAGCTAGGATAAAAGATATCAAGTTAGTTATTCGGATTTTCATAAGATTTTTTCTTATTACTTTAATCTGGTTTTAACTCTCCTGTCACACAGATGTGTGGAGTTTTTGCAAAAACATTAAAGGCAGAATTAAATTTGCTATCAGCCAAAAGGAGAAACAAGGTGAGTTGAGGAATTTAAATGTTTATAGGATGAGAGTAAAGCAATTTCATATACTAATAAAACAAAACGTTGAGAACTGTACAACTTTTCGCTTTGATTTGGAGCAAGTTTAGAATTTGCTTAAGTTTCCTATACAAGAAGCTTTTTATTCATTGCATTTTATGCATTATGTATAGTTGATGTTCAAGGCAAGAAACCTGTATTTTATACATGGAATGAAGTTTAAAGTGGACGAGGGCCTAACGAAATTAGTTCGGCTGTATTCCATTTCCTCAACTATTATACATTCAATTTGACCGTTACAAAAATACGCTTGTTCTAATATGGATACGGTGGGCAAAACAAAAGTTCTGTCGAAAAAATAGAATAAGTTTTTCCGGTAAAAGGTCATTTGTATTTACCGGCAGATCGTGTTTTTGGTAAATTAAGAAAAAAGTTGCTTAAAGATACAAGGATTGTTCTTCCTGAAAAATAAGCAGATCTTGATTCAAAATTCGCCGTAGTCAAGTAAATGGATAAAGACTGGATGGTGTATAATTGAAAGTCTTTACTGGAAACTTTTAAGAAACTGGATGGGATCAGTGAGCAAAAGAGAATTAATTATGATAATGTGATTAACTCAGCGGCTAGACAACTTGGGTTTTTGGTTCAAAATACCAGGTCTTTTAATAATCTACGAACAGTGCTTATTCTTTATAATTCATTAATAAGATCTAAATTAGAATATAGCGCTATCATTTGGAATCCTGGTTATGTGTCTCATAGTTCGCATATTGAAGCTATTCAGTAGGGATTTTTAAAGTATTGCTTATATCAATTTTTGTTTATAATAGTAAATGTGTATTATTATCTTAATGTATTTAATCCTATTAATATTATGGTATGTTGTAAATATAAAATTATTTTGTTTTACAATTAAAATTTAAAAAATATATAAAATGTATTGTAAAGATAAAATGATGTGTATATAAAAGATTAGTTTATTATAAAATTAATATTAATAAATATAAGATATAAAGTAAAGATAAAATTTTTTTATTATGTTTGTGTAGAACTAAGAGATTATAAAGTTATAAATGTAAACTAGATGTATTAATAAATTAGTATTTTCTTAATCTTCGGTTATAGTGTGATTATTTATGAAGATACTTACAAAGTGTCTTAGGAGTTAGAGTTATATATATTTGTAGAAGTAATTTTTTCATTCTTATATTTACAGCTGTATTAAAATGAGAAAGATTTTTATAGTTATAGTAAAGGTTACTGATAATATACAATATATATATATAGAGAATATCTATTATATTTATTAAATAAATTTAATTGCTAATGTTTTTGTTTTGTTTTATCTATATATAATAATTGCATGAATAGTAATATTTGTTTGATCGAATGATGCTTTTACACTAATCTATATTTTGGGTTGGTACAACATTATTAAAGAAACAGATGATTAATGTAATTTATTATTACTATTGTATAAACACATTTTGAATTATAATTTAATATTGTTAATGAATTCATTTAGTTAACTTGTTTAAATTTTTTTATTTTGTTAATTATATTGCTTGTAAATGGGTACCTATTCTGTTGGGAATAAAGCTTTATAAAGCTCTAAAACATGCAGAAGATAACGCAGACGGAAGGCCAAATCAGTGTTCTTATTAAGACATTGATGATCGATCTAAGAAATTTATTTCGTGATTGAAAAAGGGGAAAGAAGATAGAAAATGTACATCTTGAAGAAACTGCAGAAGATCGTGGTATATCGCAAGACAATAGAAGGGCTGTAAGTAATCTTCTCGCGCAAGCATATGGCGATCAGTGGTATCGTAAACAAAAAGGAAGCTATCCGGTAAGAAATCAGATCTGGGCCACGCTTTTTTCAAGGTGTTGTCTCACGTGTCCCCAAATAAATTGCATACTAAATTGCTCACACATATATGTACTTTCAATTAGTACAAGTTTCGTTTGGGGACACGTGGGACGTCTATATTTCTCTAGCGCCTAAAGTTTGACATTACTAGTAACTGAATTAAATATAACTATACACATCATCTGGGCTAGAACTTCACAAAGCATCCAAATAAATTCTCTTTAATTTAACTTTTCATTTTGACAGATACGTTTATATTAAACACTTTTTTATTACACACATTAGTATTTGTGACCATGCTAGGCAAAGCGCGCCATATTTAACGAGGTCCAAGTTAACGCGCTAAACTAAAGTTCCACGTCTACCATAACGACATCTATGAAAGGAAAATCACACGAATTCCTTTTGCCTATGAACAATCATGTATTCAATAGCACTTCATCTTTCGTTCGCGACTAGTTTTGGAAAAGGACTCGGACGCAAATGGCTTCTTTGATGAGGTCGAAGTTAATGCGGTAAATAAAACATCCACGTCTCTCAGAACAAGATTAGTGAAGGTGTTATCCCACGTACGTCTTTTATATACCAGCAATAACGTAGACACCAGTAATTCATCCTTCGCTCACCACTAGTTTTGGAAAGGGGCACGGATGCAGATGGCTTCTTCGACGAGGTCAAAGTAAATGCATTAAACAAAACATTCCCGTCTCTCGTAAGTAGATTTATAAAGGTTTTATCCCACGATTGTTTTTTATGTACGAGTAATAATGTAGACAGCAGTAATTCATCTTTCGCTGACAACTAGTTTTGGAAAGGGACACGGACGCAAATGGCTTCTTCGACGAGGTCGAAGTTAATACAGTAAATAAAACATCCACGTCTCTCAGAACAAGATTAGTGAAGGTGTTATCCCACGAACGTCTTTTATATACCAGCAATAACGTAGACAGCAGTAATTCATCTTTCGCTCACCAATAGTTTTGGAAAGGGGCACGGATGCAGATGGCTTCTTCGACGAGGTCAAAGTAAATGCATTAAACAAAACATTCCCGTCTTTCGTAAGTAGATTTATGTAGGTTTTATCCCACGATTGTCTTTTATGTACGAGTAATAATGTAGACAGCAGTAATTCATCTTTCGCTGACAACTAGTTTTGGAAAGGGACACGGACGCAAATGGCTTCTTCGACGAGGTCGAAGTTAATGCACTAAACAAAACATTCACGTCTCTCGTAAGTAGATTTATAAAGGTTTTATCCCACAATTGTCTTTTATGTACGAGTAATAACGAGTGATCATCTGAAGAGAAATTAGTAATGTAGGTTTTAAATGTTTAATTTTTGGCTTGGAGTATAGCTGTATGTAAGTTGCGATTCAAACGATTTAAGTGAACCTTATGTATAGGGTGTCTCGTATTTTGCCTTCTGCGATGAGCTCTACGTTTTTCAAGAGCAAGTTCTTTAACGTAAATTGTGATGATCTTACACCGTTTTTCGTTCGTGTGGTGTTGCTTCCCACGACACATTTTGGATAAGTGTTGTTAGATAATCAACTGCGTCCTTAATTTGCTGGTTTGTATATAGTGGAAAATTTAATCTGGTAGTTTCTTTGGCGCGTAGCCGGAGTTGTGGTGTTCTCCAAGTGACACTAGTACTCAAGGTTATTATAATAGGACTATATCAGAACTTAGATCAAGATTGGACTCAATTGTACTGTATATGTCAGATATTCTTTTAGTTACCTATCGATCTAGGAGGTCAGGAAGTTTGTTCCGATCGGTTAGCCAGCATGATGGTTTTCCGGTTGAGAGAGAACTTAGATTGTTGTTGAGTATGACCTTTACTAGATTTCTACCCTTTGGGTTAATCAGTCTGGATCCCCAGGCCGTGTGTTTGGCGTTCCTGACTCCAGCTACTAAAAAGTGAGGACCAAGGGAGAAGAAAAAGTTACCCCGTTGGCATTCCAGGCTGCTATTCTCAATTGAAGAAACCATTATTGCGTCAGTTTATTCATGATAGTAGTCAGCATGGTTATAATAATGCCGTTTTGATTAAGTAGTTGACTAAATATGGTTTTAAGTCATTGAAAAAAGATGTGAATTTATCTGTTTTGTCTTGATTGTAATAGTCTATCATCTTAAGAATCTGATTTTTCTTTGTTGCTTGCGATAATTTTCTCGCTCATTACAGAACTTTTTATTGTAGTACATAGCCTGTGATATTTTGTATGTACTTGTGACATGATCTACCTGCCCGCGACCTATATGTGCAGCTAATGACCATAGCAGTCGATGCTGCATAATTTAAACAAAAAAATGAAATTACCTTCAGAACAAACGTATATAATATCTCTAGATATCTTCCCCACATGACCGAACCTCTCTGTTTGAGAGATCTTTTACTTTTCCAATTAATACACTGTACAATAATTTATTTGAAGCATTTAAAGGCTTGTCAAGTGTTTCATGTAAAAAGCGTTTGGTGAACAGTGAATGTTGGTGTGACACATTATTATCATGGCAATTTAAAGCTACACATGCAAGTAATATAATAATGAATATATAACTCAATTATTATTATTATTTAAATTACCACATCATTACAGACTTGTTTTCTTGCTTTTTCCTAATTTCAGTTTGTAATTATTAAGCAGTAATTATTACTACTTCTCTCTATATAAACAAGAAGGGTTTGCATGGTAGACCGGATTTATCTAAATCCTATCTTGCGATTGTGCCCTGATGACATAATTTATTTGTCTGTCATGTTTTTAATATTAAGTAAGTTATGTTTTGGAGTGTACAAAAAAGATAAATTATAATTATTATCTAAAGCTAAGCAGATCAGCTTTCCAAGTATAAGACAAGTCTCTAAGTATTAATCTTTTAGAAACTGCTGGTAACTCAAATATATCGATTTATTATTTCTAATTAATATTTATTGTATAATTATGTGCTTATAATATCAGAGAAATTATATAAAATATAAGACATTTCTATAGGTACACATTCATTACCTTAGAAGACTTTTCACCATTGTGAGTATTGGACAGAAGTTTCTTTTTAATTCTGCATAATTCCATTGCCGTTATGCTGTTCACTAACAGACATAGTTTATTTTATGGAATGTTTAGTTATTGCTTGAAGAAGATAAAAAGATATTTTACTTATTAATCGCTGGAAATGCAAGGTAATTGATATTGTCATAATTGTTTACATTTGCATGTAACTTTTTTATAATCTTAGAACACACCTGTTGACACAAATGAATTCTCAAGACATATGTAGTGTAGATCACTTAAAAATAATAAAATAAAATACGTGGGAAAGCAACAAAGTTGATTTTTGTTGTGTTTATACTTATTAATTCCTAATCTTATAGTATTACAAAGATTATATTTCAAGGAGCATTTCAAACGCATTTGATTTGATTCAAAGTATCAGGAAGTTTCTATCACTGCACTCTATTCTCAATTTTTGGTAATTAACGGTAATCATTAGATTCTTTAGTCACACTCACTTGAGATTTTTCTTTTAACACTTAATAAATATTATAGTATATTAGTTAGGTTATGTTACTCATATGTCAGTTTTCTAATGAAAATAATGAAGTTAGCTACTGAAAGTAGTATTTAGAATTTACAGTCCTAAAATCATGCGACAAGCTGAGATTTAGAAATTGCAAATTCTTCATGTTACTTCATTTTAATTAACTATAATTCTGCCTAGTTAAAGAAGTTATAGTATGAGTCTTAAAAAAAACAACAATATTATTTAATTTTATCTGAGAAGAAGACATTTTTAAATTTAACATTTTTACCGCTTAAAAATCATGTGTTTGCTTTTGTTACTGTTCACTTTTTGCTACGCAAGCGCCCTCATTAGTTTTTAGCGACCGCGCCCATACACGGTACAAATCAGATCGAATTTATTTTAAAGTTTAGTGTAAAGCTAATAAAACTGTGCTTTTTGGGTAAATGCTTTTCAAAACTATTCAGTGTTGTGTTAGCTGTGTAATAAGAGTGCAATGATTGTTTTATAAAATCCAAAACAACGAACCGGCATCACCATTTAAACAAGGCAGCAGTTGCAATTTATTATTCCTAATAATTTAAATTTTAGGAGTTAAAGAAACGTCTCTCTAAAACACGATTTAAAATGCAAATGATTGTGAAAAGTTTCAAAATGATTATTGAAATTCGTTTTAATTGTACTTAGTACGCAAGCGCTGGAAAGGTCATTGACTGGGTTAAACGTCAAAATTCACAGGGTGTGACAACAGCAAGTTTTACTTTATAGTATTTCTTGCAGTTTATATTATCTACTGTGTGTATACTAAATTTCTTATGGCACATACTACAGATTTAAATTACAAAGTAAATAAATATTGGTTTATGTAGATCTTTAATAGTTTTTTAGTTAGTTAGCAGTTAGTAGCAGACATCTTTTTAGCGTATTATAAAATTGTGAGTTTTGCTTTGAAAAAAACGTACAAAAACTAGATAGCACAGTGAAAATTATTATTAGAGCACTGGAACTGTCTTTCGTAATAATTATTGCAAATTTAAAATTACGCATGAACTTTTTCAGAATATTATATCTCTGTAGTTTTTTTTTTATAGGTAGTTACCGGACAGCTCAGTAAAACATTGATAGGGTACTGGGACTGTCTTGTTTTTTTGTTTATGCTTACTAATTACTGATTATTAGTGATAACAATTTAAACGCTTGATTTATTCGACGTATGTTTGTTTTATTACGATTATTACTTGAAGTTAGCTGTTTTTTCACTCCATCGTAGTGCGCAAACTCTGCCAAGGTCACTGAACAGGTCAAAAATAACAGAATTCAAACGGCTAAGTAAAAATAGTATGTATTACTATATTCTGGGTTCTACAGCAGCTAAATCTACTAAATAGTATTTCCTCTGGACATATTTTAAACTTGATACATTCAGAAATAAAGTTAATTTTCAGATAATAAGAATAAAACAAACGAACTGTGAATTATGTAAATTTTAGATATTTAGTTACTAGAAAGTACAGTAAAAAACTAATAGAGTACTGATACTTTTTAGAATAGTAGCCAGCACAATGAAAAATATTATTAAAGCAATACGACTGCCTTTTTGCAATATTTATAATTTTAAAATTATTCAGGAACTGTAAAGTGTAAAACCCAAACGCGTTCCTAAATCGAATATTTGCTTAAAATCGACTGTAACTATAATAATAACAAAATCTGTTTTTGTCGGGCAAAATAAACTTTAAAAGTAAAAACAGTGCTGTGATTAGTGAGGTTGCCAGCAAGTTCGACAGTTTGGATATAGAACAAATAGGTAAGTCTTTTCTGTTCCTTTTGTATGGTATATCTCCTGACTTTATGTGGATGCGTTTTATTTCACATGCGATGTTTAGCTTTGTACCTTTTCGGATTAGTGAAGAAAATTTATTTTAATTTCAACATCATCTATTCAGTTTTATTTTGTGATTACAAGTAACAACTCAAAGTTATTCGGCTTGGATTGGCCAATATACATATGATGCAATCTATTTAATTAGCTTAACCTTGGGATTGTTTATGAAAATCACAAAAAGGATTAAAACAAGGTCATACAAGGTGTGACAATAAAGTTCGGTAAGCACCGTTGTATTTTTGATGCCGAAAGGTTTTTCATATTTCCGAAAGCGACAACACATGGCTTAACTCCTGCCCGAACATGTCCTAACCTGTCTGGTCGCTGCATGAACGCGTCTGTCGATGACAGCCTGTTAATGCGGGTGATGAAAGGTTCGCGCGTAATTGTCGAAAAATGGAGCAAAGAGCAAATATAAAGTTTTGTTTTAAATTAGGGAAAACAATAACAGAAACTCATTTAATGCTAAAGGAAGTTTACGGGCATGAAGCAGTAACCTTGAAATGTGTATCGGAATGGTTTAAACGTTTTCGTGAGGGACGGGACTCGATAGATGATGCGCCTAGGAGTGGAAGACCGTCGACGTCGAGAAATGACGATTCTGTGAAAGCAGTCCGAGAACTGGTAACAAAGGACCGTCGAATGACTGTGCGATTGTTGGCCGAAGAAGTGGGAATTAACCGTGAAACAGTCCGTCTCATCTTGAAAAACGACTTGCAGAAGCGAAAGATCTGTTCTCGATTTGTTCCCCATTTTCTCACAGACGAACAAAAACTCCAAAGATTTGACGCATGCGGCGACTTCATCAGCACGTGTGATAACGACCCAACATTCTTGGATTCAATTGTGACCGGTGATGAGTCGTGGTGTTTCGAGTACGACCCTGAAACAAAACGGCAAAGCATGGAATGGCGGAGTCCCAGTTCCCCAAGACACACCAAATCTCGACTCCAGAAGTCAAAGACGAAAACCATGCTGTTTGCCTTCTTTGACCGACATGGGATTATCCATAAGGAGTTTCTACCTCAGGGTCAAACGGTCAACAAAGAATTTTATTTGCAGGTTCTGCAACGTCTGCTGGCGCGAATTCGACGAGTGCGTCCCCAACTTGCACAAGGAAGAGGCTGGTTCCTTTTGCATGATAATGCACCATCCCACACGGCATGCATAGTGAAGAAGTTTTTGGCCGACAAAGGAGTTCCTGAGATCAGTCACCCCCCGTATTCACCGGATTTGGCTCCGGCTGACTTTTTCTTGTTTCCCCGCCTGAAGTCGTCGCTGAAAGGGAAGAGATTTTCCGGAATTGAAGAGATCAAAGAAAACGTTACGTCGGAGTTGAAGGCCATTCCAATGGAGGACTTCTCACGCAGTTTCCAACAACTGTACGAGCGTTGCCAGAAGTGCGTTGTATCTGGGGGGGATTACTTCGAAGGACAGTAAAATATTTTTCATCTACTATTTGTGTAAGTACCTTTTTTTAAATCACTTACCGAACTTTATTGTCACACCTTGTATATGTTCTTGTTTTGGGCCGATGAGAACATTTTGTAGCAAACATGTAGGCCTGTAGCTTAATGTTGTTATCATGCAAATACGACACAAAGCAGTTTGTTACTAGATTACTTTGTAGAGTTAAGATATAAAACAGATTGAAAGGAGCGGACATATTACACTCCCAGTTAATGTATTTGAATATTTCGTGCAATTAAAAAAGGTGTGATCCAAATCACATACAACGTTACATTGATCGTATAAGTCGGTCTGGACACAATATTAAATCTTTTGGGATGAGTTGACTAATTGGCATGTCCAAACCTAAGCCTGATTAATTTAGTTATATATCTTTTAGACGCTTTTATAGAGTCATGCCAATACTTCTGAGGTATTTTGGAACAAATAAGCGAAAGGGTTAGATCTTGTACTGTGATGTCTCAATCGTTCTTGCTACTTTTCTCTAATTCTAACTTTAGGTATCTAAAATACCTATTCTACATGGAGAATTAGTCTTGATGTAGGATGCTTGTTTTGCTATTCATAATGATTTATACCGGTATGAGCTTAAACTCCTATAAAGGCGATGCATTTGTTTTTTAATTGCAATTTATGATAAATATGCTCAATTTGATAAGAAACTGGACACGTTTGATAGTTCAAGGGCTTTAAGTACCGATAATAAATCGGATAAGATGAAAACGTTATTCGTATCATGGTCCGTACAATAATTAATTGCTTGTAATATTGCAATGACTTCACAGGTGAAAATAGAAAACATGTGGCTCAATTGAAATCTAGCCGAAGAATATAAAATCCTTTTGGCGTTTTAAACGTATTATTGTAGATGTGTACATAGTCTGAATATACAGTGTGTCCAAGATAAAGATGCACAGCATGGGAATCTTGGAAACGGTAAGAGATACAGGATCGGTTAAATGGAATGAAAGTTGGCTATTTATAGAACGTTTTTGTTTGCGTTTGCAAAACTTAGATATCTTGGATAGATTCTGAGATATTTAAAAAAAAAGTAGATTTTTGTTTTTATTTGAAGAAATATTGGAAAACTAAAACCACTCTTCCATTACCACTTTTTCTGCTCTATTAAAATACGCTCACAAGATTTCTGTACAACGTTTTGGTACAACGATTCATGCGCCAACCAATCATTTTACTGTAAAATAAGTAAACTGGCGCGTATACATTTCTAAGGTTATAATTAGGAAGAGATGTGTCGCCATAGTAATCTAAGTTAGAGACCCATTCGTATCCCATCTTTGAAATTTTCCTAAAATTAAATTTTATTGAAAAAAGAAAACATATAGAATCCCGAAAAGTTCCGTTACCTGATTTAACTCTTTGTACGCAATGAACAAATTTGTTTAGTTGATGCTCCAAATGGAGTATGACCCATTATTATAGGCAATTAACTTGAATTTGTTTGTTTCTTAAAGCCACAAATAGCAAAAAGGGCGTTTGTGCAGAGAATTTGAAAGGTAGAATTATCGTTGCATAATGTGTCGCCTAGCTGGGGTAAAAATTCATTTCGTGGAAGAAACTCATACGTATTAAGGACATTGTAGAGTGCCTATTACATAAAAAAGGTTATTAGTAAAGACAAACCCTTAATATGTAATAGTAACCAATATTCCAGTTCTAAATTCAGAAACAACTAGTAAGAGAGGGCTAATCATATGTTTTAAGAAAGAAATAGGCGCCAAACTAAACATCGCTTTGATTTTGTCCTTATATTGAGTTTTTTCTGAACACATAACAGTTGCTCACTATGAATGTCCAATATAAAACAGTTTATTTTCATTTGTTTTATTTATAATGTAGTCGATCATTGTTGGTATGTGAATAACACCTATTTCGTGCCAACTAAACTCCCAAAATTACAAAGAATGTCTTTCGGGGTCTAAATAAGTATGCTTACGTGAATATCTTGTGCCTCGTATGTTTGACATCAAAACATCATGACCAAAATCTGCTGGGATATAAGCTGCGAAGAATAAATTTTATAAAATAATTGTTTATGGTTCATAGTTAACGTACCGAAACCTTTCCGTGGACTAGGTAAAACCCAGTCAGCAGAAGATGCAAGTATACCATGCTGTAAATAAATAACTGATATTTTGTCTGGAAAACTTTTTTTTACCGCAAGGTATTCTATGCATCTCTAAAATATATCCATCTGGAGTCACTACCGTGTGGTTTTCACAAGGATAACCATATTTTCGTATTAAATCAGGCTTAAAAACCTTTGATTAAATAAGTATTTATTAAAACTATTTAATTATATGCAGCTTACCACTAACAACGCAGAATCTTCTCGTATATTACTAGGTAGTGTTGCAAAATAAGCTTTGGTTTTCTTTTTTAAAATACATACTAAACTTATCTTGTGGTTTACTGAAATTGACTGATGAAAACAAAGGTAGTTGTAATGTCATGTAGATGATATGAGCTGCTATCATTATTAGCGGGCGTGTTCTTTTGAAGATTTAAATTGCATCTGATTTGTTCCATTTTATGGATTGATAAAAGACTTTTATGTAGGTATTCTGAAATTAAACTGATAGATATAAGAAAATGTAATTTGTTCTGCCTTAGTTAGGTTGGTAATTTTAAAATTATTAAGGAACTAAATATTTACATTCTTTTCTTTGAAATTGTAGAAAATTGTTATGATTTTTAAATTAGAACTATTCACCCTACAAAAATGTTTGCTGGACAGCTATGCATAGTACCACATTTCAAAGATGGAAGTTCTGATACTTTTCAGAACCTCCATATAAGAATTTATTGAATAGTATCGAATGGTAATAGCCTAGGATCAACTAGTTAACATACTGGAAGGCCCATCTCGATTGGACCGTCCGTTCCGAAGATACAAACGATGCATGAAAAGAAAAACAAAAGACTATCGCTGAGGTATAGAAAGGCCATTCCGTTACTGGTACTGTTAAACTAGTTAACATACTGGAAGTTCCATCAAGATTGGACCATCCGTTCCGAATATACAAACGATGCAAGAAAAAAACAAAAAACTATTGCTGAAGTATTGAAGGGCCGTTCCGGTACTGGCACTGTTAAACTAGTTAAGAAACTGAAAGTCCCATCTCGATTGGGCCGTCCGTTCCGAAGATACAAACGATGCATCGCTGCAACTTCTTGCTTAAAATGCCAACCTAGCGCTCGACCGGACTGCACTTCACTTTTTTCTTACAACGTAACTTGGATCAAGAAACCTATGTAGAATTGGTAATCATTATCTCTCATCGAATCACTAATAAAGATCGATAGGGTAATCATCACCAGGAAACAAGTCTCAGCTCTGAGAGTTCAACATACTTTTAAAAATAAAACTCAAATACGAGAGAGAATATACCCTGCAATGTAATTCGTCAACCCAAAAAGTTGATTTCGAGCTGAGTAAAGATACCTAAAGCTAGAGGTCTCAAGGTGACCTTAGCATTATAAAAACGTTTTCCTCAAGAAGAGGAACTTCAAAAAATAATTACAAGAATGCCGAAAGTACCCTTGACTTTACTACATTTTTATTCTACTTTTATAAATAACAAAATTACAAAAAATCTTAGTTTATTTAATTACAAGTTTGATAGATATGTTGCATTTTGATAGTGTTGTTCCACTATGTAGTATAATATCTGTGATTATACAAGACATAATACTAAAACTTGCAATTGCAAGTGTTCAAGTTTAACCTTTTAGTAAATTACAATCGAAATAAGATAGTTCCATCAGAAAAACATTTATTTGTATTGGGCATTATTTAATGGAGCCTCATACACTGTCTAAAGTTCCTTACTACTATTTCAGTTTTGTTTGGGTAGATTCTCTTTTCTTTCTTTTTCTTTGTTAAGGATGAGCTTTTTGTACTCTGAAGGTATATAAAGAATTTTCTGTAAATATGCATTTTATAGGAAAGTGTTTCCTATAAAAGTTGTTTAGTGTTTAGTTTTACATTACAGGGGAATACCAAATAACCATTTTTTAAAAAAACAAAAGCGCAGCGAATAATGCTTTAATTTTTTTTAATGAAAAGGTATCCCTTTATTGTATTCATTTGATAGAGAATGTTTTTCTCTTTTCAATGATATAAAACTTTCATACACTTGCATAAGTAAATTTTGATTAAAACGCAAAACATTGTTTGAAAGTTTATTTCAATATTCATCTGTTACGAATTGAAGATTTTGTATAACTACACTCTACAGTTCATAGAAGGTGTTCAAAGTGTGAACCATTCACAGCTTGGCAATGATAAAGTCGTCTTTCAAATTAGTTTACTGTATTTTGAATCGTTTCTGGTGTGATAGCTCTAATCTCTGTTCTAATACGGACTTTTAGAGTTTCAATATCTTCAGGCATATCGACATAAATCTTATTTTTGAGATGGCCCCACAGAAAAAAATCAAGTGGACTTAAATCCGGCGAGCGAGCTGGCTATTCTACTGCACCTCTTCTGCCTATCCATCGATAAGGGAAAGTATTATCAAGAAACTTAGGACATTAATTCCGAAATGAGGAGGAGCCCCGTCTTGTTGCAACCATATTCTGTTATGGGGGACATCTGGATCTAGTTCATTAGGAAATAGAACAGCTAAAGCAGGAACTAAGTCAAATCTTAAAAAATCTAGATAAGCATCCGCTGTTAAGTTATGTTCTATAAAAAAAGGTCCCAAAATTTGGGTTCCAATAATTCCTGCCCAGACATTGACTTTCTGCTGATATTGGGTGTGGCCTTCTACTTACCAGCCAGGATTTTGCGAAGACCAGTAGCCCATGTTTTGTTTGTTAATGGTACCAATCAAACAAAATGTTGCCTCATCAGTGAAGAGGATATTTTTATGAAAATTTGCATTTTCCTAAAGCCTATGTGTTATTTCTTCGCAAAATTGCAATCTTCGATCTAATTCGTCTTCTAATAATTCTTGAACTATACAAGGATTATACGGATGCCACTTCTCCTTTCTTAGAACTTCGTGTGCAGTGGATTTCTTCAAAGTATGTTCACGAGCAATTTGTCGAACAGAAATATGTGGATTTTCCACGACAGCCAACATTATATTCTCACGTTGTTCATTATTTAGAGCTTTAGGTCTGCCCGTTTTTGGACGATCTTTGACAGAACCCGTCTCATGAAATGTATGCAAAATCTTGCTTACAGTAGACTGAGAAATATGGTATTCGGGGTGCACGTTATTAAACAAATTGCAAACTTCCTCCTGTGTTCTCCTTCTGTCTCCATATCCCAGCATCATTAAAATTTCGATACGATGTATTTCTGATAAATGATTTATAGCAAGTCGTATTTTTGTAACTTTGTTATCCTCACGTTAATCAAAATGCTTAAATTAATTAAACAAATAACTTTTCGCTTCAGTTCGGTTACTAATTGACATTTCTACGACGCATCCAATTGTTGCAACAAACAAAAGTGTATCACACCGACCATAATGTGACTAGACGATATTGAAAATTTAAAAGACCGCGCCTGGAAAGGTAACAGATGAATAAATAAACTTTTAAGAGTTATTCAAACAATATTTTGCGTTTTAATCAAAATTTACTTATGCAAGTGTATCAAAAGTTTTACATCATTGAAAAGAGAAAAACATTCTCTATCAAATGAGTATAATGAAGGGATACTTTCCCATTAAAAAAATTGAAGCATTATTCGTTGCGCTTTCGTTTTTTTTAAAAATAAAGGGTTTTCCAATAAGAGGTGTTATTTTGATATTCAAAGAAAAGTGCCATTTTTTAATATAAATGATCGGATGTCTATTTCATTATAAAGAGGAAGGTATGCCGTTAATAGTGGAAAATAACATCAGGCAAATGACCACCACGACCACGCTTACAGGACAATATCCTTTTCATGAAATTTTCCATAACCAAATCGCAAAGTGGCTGCCCTATGTCCTCGATAGCCTCACGAATTCCATCTTTGAGGTCTTGAATCGACGCTGGGCTGTTGGCGTAGACCTTCTCTTTCACGTGGCCCCAAAGAATGAAGTCGCAAGGTGTTAAATCACAAGATCTCGGTGGTCAATTGTGATCACCTCTTCGAGAGATAACACGGTCCGGAGACTTTTTCCGTAAAAGATCAATGGTTTCGTTGCTTGTGTGGCACGTAGCGCCGTCTTGTTGAAAGTAAACGTTGTCCAGATCAATACCATCCAATTCCGGCCATAAAAAATCGTTAATCATCTCTCGATAGCGCAATCCAGTCACCGTAACTGTTGCTCCAGCCTCATTTTCGAAAAAGTAAGGTCCAATGACTCCGCCGGACCATAAACCGCACCAAACAGTCGCACGTTGAGGATAGAGAGACTTTTCAACAATAACTCTTGGATTTTCTGAGCCCCAGATCCGACAATTTTGCTTGTTGACGAAGCCACCGAGGTGGAAATGGGCCTCATCACTCAAGATGATTTTTCGATGGAATTCTGGATCATTTTCATGCATTTCAACGACCCAATCAGCAAAGACACGACGACGTTGTTGATGATCGGCCGGCTTGAGTTCTTGTGTTAACTGGACTTTATAAGCCTTAAGACCCAAATCTTTATGCAAAATACGGTGTAATGACGTTTGTGGAATGGCTAATTCCAAAGAACGACGAGGAATGGACAAACCTGGGTTTTCTTTAACACTTTCGGCTACAACAGCAATATTCTCGGCTGTTCTTGAGCGACGTGCACGGGTTTTATTCTTCACATCACTAACTTGTCCCAAGAGCTCGAATTTTTTCACCAATTTCTGTATTGCGGTCCGACAAGGTGCTTCACGGTGACCCAAAAATGTTCGAGTTTTACGAACCGTCTCTGCCAAATTTTCACCATTTTTATAGTGAATTTTAATAATTTCAATGCGTTGTTGAAGCGTGTATCGTTCCATATTTATTAATGGCGTAGTTTCTACTTGTCAAATGTCAAAAAATGATAGCTTCAAAAGTGACATCTAGCGAAATAGCGGGCTATTCAAAATAACACCTCTTATTGGAAAACCCTTTAGTTATTTCGTATTGCCCTGTAATGTAAAACTAAACACTAAACAACTTTTATAAGAAACATTTTTCCATAAAATGCATATTTACTGAGATATTTGGGATATTCCATACTTTTCGGACACTGAATAATAATGCTATGACAAAGAATAGAAAAGTATAGATTTTTAGGATTGAAAGCTAAGGGTTTTTTTATATAAGATTTGTCGTGACCGTAAATAAATAGAAAGCTATTAAGTTAAAATTGCAGATTGTTATATTCTAGCTATTAAACTTCATTTTATAGTTAACAGAACTGGTAGGTGTTCATACTCCATAAAAACAAAAACTAAAAGTAGTAATGAGATTGTAGAAAGACGTACACCATGAGAAAGTGTGTACAGATAGGTTTTTTTTAGTAAATCATATTTCATATAATATCAATAGCAACATTTTTTTTTCTAGTTTCGTTTATAATTAAAATGTAGGTACCTGTTTTACATATTCCTTCCTACTCGTACGCGGCAAGTTTCTTTTAAAGTGTAAATTCGATTTCTTTCACACGGTAAAAATCTGATGGTAAACCGACAAATTTGATCTTAATTGCTGGGTAACAGTTCTAACAGTTTTTCTAACTAATCTTTGTCGGTCTTCACAAATTTACTGTCAGTCGATCACGTTATAAGTACTTATTTGGAAGTTTTTTTTTGGATACGCCTTAAATTCTATAAAAGTATTTAAAACAAATATTTTATGGATTTTATGGTATAAATAAAACCTTTATAATAGCGTGTGCATAATTAAATATAGATATTTTAATTGCAAATTACTATGTTTATTAAATCCGTTAGTTTAAAGTCTTTAAACACTTCCTACTATAATTAAAAAGGAAATCTGTAAGACAATTAAATATAGAAGTTATTTTTGGCCTAAAAAAATTGAGCAGATAATCTCTGCGGTTATAAGCATCGTAGGTGAGTTAATAATCTTTCGTAAACCTTTACCGTTGAAATAAAATGTTTCTACGGAATAAAATTATTTACATATTTAATTAGGAAATTCATGTACATTAAAAATTAGAAAAAATTTAAAAGTATTTGTTTTTTTACCTGCGTTTTACACAAGGCTTTTTTACGTTTCTTGGTTATATCTCCAAACTTTTAATTGAAATTTTAGTGCCGTTAATTGTTGACTGCTTTAATTAGCACTATTGCCACTGATCTAGAATGTTAATTACTGTTTTGGTATTAGGGTGATCTTCAATCCTATAAGCAAAATATTTTCTTATGGATTTAAACGGTCACACCCCATTAATTCTTCACTTTTATAATAGAAATGTCTCCAAAAGAATTATTTTTCTATAAGACGTTGATACATTAGCAAATTAGTATACAGTAATTTCAATTTCCCGACATTTTATTTTTATGACGTCTAATGTCTTCTAGGTGGTTCGGATTTGGTTTTAATGTGTTTTATTTATTAGCAGTATAAGGATAACTTTATCAACGGTTTTATTCCTCCGACTGGCAACTTTGAATGAAACAGTTTTTTAAACAAAAGATCTTTTGAAAAGACAGGAGTTCATAATCATAATACTGTCTGACTGCAATGTGAGTCCAATAGACCCGGAGCCTGTTTTACTAAATGATATTTTCTATAATATTCGTCACAGAGTTATTAGCCCTTATGAGTTATGACTTCAAGAAATATTTCAGGTAGGGTTGTTGTCAATTAATTAAATATCTTAATTTACATTAATTAGTTGAAAAAATGATTTCTAAAGTTGATTGTTGAATAACCGCTTACATTGGACCCTCATTACATTTCTATTAGCACCGAACAATTTTCTGCAAATTATGTTCGCTTTTATTGTTGTAAATTGCAAATGACAGTAACAGTAGTAATTGGGGTGATTTATGTTGGTCTTTGCTGTAAAATTGGCACTTTACAACTCGTTGTCAATGTCAAAAGTTGACAATGTTATAATTAATTCAAGATCTTAGCCAACTTCATTTTTTAATTTAACGTCAATGGTTTTATTTGATTATTTTCGTTAAAATATGATGGGGCAAGAAATATTGCATATAACTCGAGCGTAATGTGTCTTTTTGAACTCGTAGGGTTTATGGTATGAGCGCCAGCGACTAACATAAATCTCCTACTCGTTTAAAAAGTTTTACTTTACACTTTTGTTATATAAATAACTATTTAAATTTTATTAATATTGTATGCCTCGGAAAATGGACGGATCACCCCAAAAGACGACACGGCGTAATATACAAAATGAAAAAAGGAAAACACAATACGTTTGGCTACTTGCATTGCGACGTTTTGAGATAAAAAAGACCAGAAAATAGGAAATATTAATGGAATTAGAGAAACATCGAATATATACAGTGTGTCCAGTTTAAAATGACCTACATGGAGATATTGGAAACGGTAATAGATACAAGGTTGGTTAAATTGGAAAAAAGTTTCGTATTTATATGCCAATAAATAATCCATGGTTATATTGACAATTATCCGCCCCGTTTCAAAGATACAGAGTGAAAACCAAAAAAGTTCATTTTCTAAAATCCTGATTTATTTATTTGTTATTACAGATAAATGAACAATATTTTCAGAAACGAAATAGCGTCTAATGAGGATTTCAAAAACGACTCCATAAAAATGCTAGGCCTTCTAGATTTCACGTACTATTATCCAACTTTTGTTTTTCTTATGGGCACCATATTGGATTTTTACATTTTTGAAATCGTCATAAAAAGAGCTTTGCAACCATGTACAATACGACTATGTTTAAAAAAGAAAAAGTACAAGAAAATACAAAATTAAGATTTAACCGTAGTAGGCCTTGACGTTTCTAAATAATAATTTGCAAACAAATGAGTGAAAATTCTAATTAATGTGAGCTTAATTTTTTTTGATATTCTTATAAAACAACTGTAGTTTGTACCAATCAAATAATTGTTATTGTCAGTTTCGTTGTGTCTATGTACAATTCTTGTGTGGATAAATATCATGTTAAATGACATGTTGATATGTTTTATTCTCTGTCGGAGGAACAAGAAAACGGCTGCAGAAATGTATCGGAATAGATACCCAGAATTTTGTCAGTGGTACATAAGAAGTCAAAATCTTATCCCAAACTTTTCTATGAAAGTTTTATGGTCAGACAAAAATCGATTTACCAATTGCGGTTTATTTAATCGGAAAAATACCGTTTTTTGGTCAGATTCAAATCCACAATTGGTTCGCGGAGTGAGACAGCAGATTAGATGAGGATTTAATGTCTGGATAGGTATAATTGGTAGTCACATCGTTGGACCGTTTTTCTTCAATGAAAACCTTAATTGTGAAAGATACCTTGACCTTTTACAAACAAATGTAGCAGATTGTCTCATGGAACTTTCCCTTGCAACCTTTCAAAACATGTTTTTTCAGCAGATGGGGCACCTGCACACAATGCCCAAATAATTACTAATTTTTTAAATAATGAATATCCTGACCTTTGGATTGTAAATCGGGGCCCAATAAGAAGGCCTGCAAGGTTATCTAAAAACTGAAGTTTATTCACGACAATACGAAACAGAGGATGCCTTACAACAAGCGGTCATGGAAGCAGTAAAGAGAATTATACCGTTAATGCTAAGACAGTCTTGTGAAACAGTTTTGAATTGGTGTAGAAGGTGCATACGGCAGAATGGAGGTTTATTTGAATATTTACATTAATATTAATTAGAATTAAATTGATTAGAATCTTTACTCATGTGTTTGCAAATTATTATTTGGAAACTTCAAGGCCTACTATGGTTAAATCTTAATTTTGTATTTTCTTGTATTTTTTCTCCTTTAAACATAGTCATATTGTACATGGTTGCAAAGCTCTTTTTATGACGATTTCAAAAATGTAAAAATCCAATATGGTGCCAATAAGAAAAACAAAAGTTTTATACGAGTACGTGGAATCTAGAAGGCCTAGCATTTTTTTAAAGTCGTTTTTGAAATTCTTATTAGCCGCTATAACGTTTCTCAGAATATTGTCTATTTATCTGTAATAACAAATAAATAAATCAGAATTTTAGAAAATAAAATTGTTTGGTTTTCACCCTGTATCTTTGAAACAGGACAGATAATTGTCAATGTAACCATGGATTATTTATTGGCATATAAATACGAAACTTTTTCCCCATTTAACCAACCTTGTATCTATTACCGTTTTCAATATCCCCATGTAGGTCATTTTAAACTGGACACACTGTATATGCTCATTAGTAGAAACCAAGAAGAAAGACAAAGGAAACGTGAACTAAAACAACTACGTACTGTTTTTTAGTGGAAAAGACAGCATCATAGAGCCCAGTCTGTCGTGGAAATTTTAGTAAACAAGAAATTTGAAAACACAATTGAAGACGTACGGTACATCGATTATACAATTATGCAGGTAACTGTAAAATAAGAAAACGACAAATGTCATTAGAACTAACTAGAAAACATTTTAAACGAATACCCAGAAAAGGAATGATATTGCTCATCGAAAACTTCAATTCAAGAATTGATAAGGTACTTATTCGAGGAGTAATGCAAAAATTTATTAAGAACGTCATAAATAACAACGGCGAAATGTTATTGACAACCTGTGCACAATAGCAGCTCCTTTGACCGCAAGCCTCAATATATAACAAGTTTAACAACGCAAGGGATCAAAGATCCACAATAGAATTTGTAATTACAAATCAAAACATACATACACTCCTCAGCAATTTTGGATGTAAGAGTATTGACATCTGCACGTGTAACAACAGAACATGGATTAACACTGCAAATATCGTCAAAAACTAAATCTGCAAATTAAGAAACCTGCTGAATACAAATTAAAATATAACATCAAATACTTTAGAAATCGAAGTACAATAACTATACTACTAAAAGAAACTAAGCCCAATAGATCATCGTCAATCACATAGCAAAACAGGATAAAGTAAACCAGACCTGGGAAAAACCATATCGAATACAAAATTAAGTGCAAGTAAAACACTAGTGAGAAAATATAACATAAACTGGAAAATAAACAACAAACCATGGTTTACAGAAAAGTAAAACCCCCACCAAAAGAAAAACGGTAATCATACATACAGTATAGAAATAGTAAAACCCCAGAAGAACTCGACAAATACAAGAGAGTAAGGAATCGGGTCAATCAAGCGATTAAAGAACTAAAGAAAAAATACTAAAGAGATTTCGCAACGGAGATGCAGTACGACTTATACAGAGGGTAGAGTAAAGTGTGAAAAATGCTAAGAAATAAAAAGAAACCATTAAATAAAAAGATACAAGTAGCCACCATCAGACCACCAAATAGGTATCATATTTTCTAGAAATGTATAGAAATCAGGAACAGGAATAAGAAACAACATAATCGAGCAATAAAATGGACCATAACATTGAAATAAAATTAGAATTAACGAAAACGATGAAAAAACTGAAAAACAGGTAGGCTTTGGGTGTGGATGATATCAGCAATAAAATGCTTAAATACGAAGGAGAAGCTGTTGCCAAAAAAATAACAAGACTTTTTAACAAAATCCTTCAAGAAGAAACAATTCCAGAGGAATGGAGAACAATCTCAATATTTTTTAAAAAAAAAAAAGCGAAAAAAGGAACCAAAAAATTATAGAGGAATAACATTACTGAGCATAGTTCTTAAAGTATTCACAAAAATACTAGCCCAAAGGATTGAACTTAAGGTAGGAATGTGTGAGGAGCAGCAGAGCTTTCGTAACAATGGATGCAAGTTTCTTAATACGACATTTAGTAGAAAAAAAATTGAATTCCACAAACTCATCTTTATTGGTATGGTAGACCTAAAACAAGCATTTGATAGAATACGGTATTCTCCATCATTATGACGTTGACAGCAAATATATTAACTAGAATAATAGAAAACCTAAATATATCAACAGCAGAACACATTTAAAGTCAGCCGGAAAGTAACAAGCGAAATAAACACCAGGCTGGATACGACAGGGTGACAGTTTAAGCCCTACACTCTTCAAAATAGTAATGAACGAAATAATTGAAGACGTTAAAAGAAAGGGCACCGAACACCAATAGCAAACACATTTTTAAAGCTATTGTTACGCAGACGACGCTATATTAACAGAAAAAGGCGAGGACGACTTATTGTTTAGATTTAGAAAAACAGCACCAAAGTACAACATGACCCTTTTAATAGAAAAACCCAAATCAATGGTCAAATCAAAAGATTCCGTTCGGTGTAAGTTGGTCGTTGATAAAAAAGCAATAGAGCAAGTGGTGCAATTTGATTACTTCGGATCACAGATATCAAACAGTAGAAACCTAATAAAAGAAACGAGAGCAAACACAATGAAAACATCGAGAACTTCGGGACGTCTGATAAACATCATCTGAAAAAATAGATACATGTCAACTGAAAGTAAGATGATGATTTACAAGACTTGTGTGAGACCGATCATGGCGTATGCATCTGAAACTCAAGAGCAAACATCCAAAACTAAACAACTAATGAGAAGCGCTGAAATGATAACTAAGAACAATAAAGTTGGGACATAAAATAAAAAGCAGCACCATCCGAGAAGAACTGCAAGTAGAAGATGTAGTCAGATGGATTATATCCAGAAGACGACAATGGAGAGATAATGTAAATTGGATGGGTCAGAATAGAATCTCAAAGTCGGCTAAAGATTACATACCACAGAGTCGAAGACCTCCAAGCAGACCACCGAAAGGGTAGCATGAAAGTTGGACATCTAGATGAACTTGGACACACCAACAGAAAGAAAAGGACAAAGTCCTAAATAAAAAAGAAAAAAAAGAAGAATATTGTAGATAGCACAGACTTATTGTAAGTGGCATAAAAGCATTATAATTATTATAAATAATACAAAACCGACTGAATTGATATTTTTGAGATGTTAATGTATCAAAATATGAAAATAAACTGACCCCTTATAAAAACTGCAAATGTCCAGAGTTTTTAAAATAATTTAGCAAAGGTCGTTTATACATCTTGGGGTATCTACTAATAAAGATATGAGAATAAATAAACTTTTTATTGTGCGGTCTTTTGAGCCTCTGTCATCTTTTTAGGTAAATTACTCTATATGCCCAGTTGTTTAAAAAATTGCAAAATTAGGTCGAAGGAAAATATGAATTTATAGAGAAATTGGTTTAAACCCGATTAGATTTTCAAAACACACCGGATGTAAGTGAAATGCCTTCTAATCAGAATAGGAACCCATAATTTGTTTAGATTCGGAGTTTGTATAACTGTATACACATATAACCGTTCCAGCGCCTTTACGAAGTTAGTAAATATCTTGAAACCGAAGTTGTTACTACAAGTAGACCTACTGTGATCGGTGATTGTACTTTGACTGTTTACCATAAACTGTTACTAAAAATGGCAAGAAAAGGTTGCTTGACAGATAAAGAACTAATAAAAATACTGAAAAATCTTTCAGACATAGAAGACGCGCCTGCGGACTGTGAGGACGATGTTACTTCAGAGATTGAATTTCTCTACAGCCAGCAAAGAAAATGAATATCAAAAAATAAATAAAAATGAGGAACAGGAATTACACGAACGAAACATTTTTAACGTATTTGGGAAAAGATGGTACACAATAAATCAAACAACCTCAATCCTCCGGACGTACTTGTTCATATAATATTAGTCCAGTCAACGAAGGGGTTATAGAGGACATGGAAAGGGGCAAAATTCTTTTCTTGAGGAATGTGTTGGGGGTAGTTAGGAGGCAAAACTACTAAAAGTCCCCGCTCCTAGCCCTGCCGCTTCAGGGGAGGAGGGCGGTGAAAAGGTCTCTCTTTTCGGTTTCTTGCTTATAACTCGGAAACGGTACGTCGTACGGTAAGAAGTATTCCCTACAAAATAAAAGAATTAAATTTTCTATAAGACTGTCTACATTCATATTCTTTCTATGTGTTATAGTTTCTGAGATATTTGCCAGCAAAGATCGATAATTTTCGAAAAAATTTTTTGCCTTACAATTTTCATCAAACTTGTCCTTCTAACTTCTCAGCTTTATGTTTTACAGAAAAGTTGTCAAAACAAAAAGTTGTAGAGCATTCAGTTTTCTTTAGTAATATGTAACAGTTACTAATTTGTCTTCTATAGGTCAGAGGTTACAGCAATTTGAAGTTTTCGGATAATTTCGTGATTTCTCGAAGAAAGTCAATCAATGCCCAAAAGGGGGTTGTAGGGAAATTTTTCTCCTGAGGGATATGTTTCGGGTAGTAAGGAGGCAAATATACTAAAAGTCCCCGCCCCTAGCCCTGCCGCTTTAGGGGGGGGGGTGGAAAGGTCCCTTTTGTCGGTTTTTCGCTTATTACTCGGCAATGGTACGTCGTACGGTGAAAAGTATTCCTTACAAAATACAAAATAATTAAATTTTTTACAATAATGTCCAGATTTATTTTCTTTCTATGTGTTATAGTTTCCGAGATATTCGCCAGCGCAAATCTGTAATTTTTGAAAAACTTTTTTGTCTTGCATTTTTCGTCGAAATTGTCCTTCTAACTCTTCAGCCTTATTTTTTCGGAAAAGTCATTAGACAGGGTGTTGTAGAGTTTTATATTTCCTTCAGAAATATGTATATTTACTAATTTATCTTTTACGGGTCAGAAGTTACAGCAATTTGAAATTTTCGGATACATATCGTGATTTCTCCTGAAAACTATACTTTCGTTATTAT
>VTPC01090310.1:116970-140450 GCA_011009095.1 Ignelater luminosus
GTGCATCAGCACATACGGCACGCACCACTATTCGTTATTTGGAAGAGGTCTTTGATGACCGAGTGATTAGTTGTGGACGATGGCTCCCTCGATCTCCCGATCTCACACCATTAGATTTTTTTCTATTTGGGCATTTGAAGAATAATGTTTACAGGCACCGTCCACAGAATATTGACGAATTAAAAGAGGCCATACAAAATGAAATTAATAATATATCACCAGAAACCTTAGTTTCAGTTTCAGTAGTATCAAAAATAGAGTTCGGTTATGTTTAGAAAAACAGGGTGGCCATATCGAACCTTTTATGTAATTTGTACATAAATTGCAATAAAAGGTAAAATAACTAAATGAAATTGTAAAATTTAGGATAAATGTAAGCCATTATTTTTAATTAAATTCTAGTAACCTGCTACCTAATGAATTATTTTTTTATAAATAAATTATGGCAGCTGAAATAATTGCGATTTTTAGTTCTGTTATCTAGCATACCTAGTTCTAAGTATTATGTTACATTAATTTCAGAAAATAAAAATTGCACGTCAATTATTAATCTTTAATTATTTCCAGAACACGATTGTGTTAAGACGGCTGCCAAAGTGCCAATTTTGATAAATGGTTTTTTTAAATATAAAATTAAACATATAATAACTCTTAATGATTGAGTATGTATATCATTTATGCATGCATAAATATACAAAAAAATTCATTATTAAATATTTAGTTTTAAATTTAAATGAGTTTGGACTTCAAATATTCTTTAAATGACCAGGTATTAGTGCGTTTACCCTACCTACATAATTATCTTTTTATGAAAAATCCTTCATAGTGGACAGTTAAATTTAATAAAATTGAAAAAATAACTATAAAGCTCTTGTTGAACAGCTACATCAGCATTGTTTGGGCCTGATCTAATTCTTGTTTTTAAAAATATTTTCAATATATTGTCATTTTTTAATTTTCCAATTTTATATATAATTATCTTTAAATATTTAAGTTTCTAAGTAGTTTCATCATATATCCAATACTACGCCACTGGAAAGCTACATAATTCTTTATTACAACAAAGCTGCCAACAGTGCAAGATGTGTTGCCTAACCAACAGTAAATTTCGTGGTCACGTGGCTTCCTCCTATTTATGATGTCCCTGTATAAAGGAGGGTGGTGATAACGGAATATTATTGGAATCGGTGTACAATTGAAATACTGTATAGGACGTAGAATTGCTGGTCAGCTTAGTAAATCTATCAACAAGGATTTTTTAAGGTTTTACTGATAACGTTGAGAAAGGAAGGATCTGTAAGACAAAGTATGGGAAAGGGGCTTGTTGAACTTTGATGGAATCATGGATGATGATGGTTTTCCAAGAAGTTGGGAAGTATGAAAATAAAATAAAGAGGTAAAGTAGTTTACATACTGGATGATGATATCAGACTTATCGTGCCATTCAACCTGTTGTGACGAATCGCATTACAAAAGAGGATTAGAAATCTATATCGAAATTGTCTTTTCTTAAGCTGGAGCCCTTAAAATGCAAAGAATCGCTAGCATTTTGTAAACGATCTTTTCGTTTTCCGAAGGCTGAAATACTGCAATCGTTAGAAATTAATAGATGCTGAAGTAAAAGTGAAACCGTTGAGCATGTGCTCGGGAACTATAGTGATTAAGAAGTTCTAAGGACAGAACAGAATATTAGATTACGAAGCAAGATATTTGCTTAATTAAGGAAAAACCTACAAATTAAATATGTTACATAAAAAAGATAGCTGATCTATCAGCGAACCACACAGTAGACCAACAATCAATAGCGGCATTTTTTCACTGCATAATTATCGGATAATAATAGGTTTAACGTTGTCAGTAATATTTTAGCATTCGAATTCCTCCTTAATCAAACTGAATATCGTTTTAGAATTACAGTAACATCCGGTATAGATTTAAATCGACCAAACTCAAATATGAAAGGATTCATCACAAATCTTGTAAAGTCATTTATTGGAATTAAAACGTGTTGCATCTGACATTTTTTATTTAAATAAAGTAGCTATAAATTCTTTTTTTGTAATGCAAATACCTATAAGTATATGATATCACTGGGCAAATCTTCAACCAAACCAGAAGTCTGATCAGTTGTTCCATTAAAGAACTTACTGCTACCACCTTAAAGCTACATAAATGTCCATATAAAAAGCCAAATTCCGGTTGTATTTCTGTATAATCGCATTTGGTATTCATAACGATTAAAAATCAGTTCGTTCTTGAACAGTTTCGACAATATTCTGATTTCGTTAAATTGAATATTACGTACTATTGCATGAAGTATCTTACATCTGTTTTTTTGCTACATCTTTTTATTATTTGGTTAAATTAGCTATGTTACAGTCAATAAACCTTCAAGTCGTTAGCACTAATAAAAAATAAAAGTTGTAATATCACACCTTAATTAGCGCTTCACAAGCGGAACCTAAGGCTAATGAATATGCAATTACAACCACGTAACATTTTAAACACTTATTTTCTGTTATTACAGCCCACCGGCGTGGATAGAAAATTGCAGGACGTGTTATGCCTTTATATAAGATAGATATTACCCGTAGTATCCTCAAGCCAAAACATAGAGGCGTTCACATTACAGTGAAAATCATAATAACGTGATTTTTTATTTTTGCTCCTTTTTATATAGCGCTATGCTGTCAGTTTTAAATAGTACTTACCTTTAAGAGATGTTCATGCAATTATCAATTCTTTAAAGTTAACTTCTTGGACATCTCCGACAGTTGTTATATGCAGATGAACCTTTTGAAACTAAAAATTTAAATTTCTAGGTCATAAGAAACATTTAACCATCTTTAAAATCTAACAAGTATTATAATTAAAAAAAGGCAAGACGTAAAGGTATAACTATTTTATAAAACGTGTTGGTAATTTTAATCTTGCATCTTATACATTCATGACACTGAATATTCATTAAGTGTCAGTATTGTCAATTAAAGTTGTTCTAGAGATGAGTATAAATGTTTACAGGTAATAAACTAAAAGCTACAACTTGCAAATTTAATATGACTATGTATATGTTAAGAATGTTCGTATTTAAATAGCACTTACATTGTCAAATACTGTTTGAAACATGATTCAGTACAAATTTATTCTTGTAATAACAGAATGTGTTTTATACTAATATTGGAACAGGCAGGTTTCGTTCTGCTTTCTTTATGTTTTTAATAAATTTTATTAAATGTTCCGCAGGAATATTATGGTTTTACAAGTTAAACGCAACATACTTAAAGCGATAAAAAAAATTTGCTTTTGATTATTATTTAAATGTATGTATTATCAAAGTTGTTTGTTTTTTTTAGTATTCTTAGATCCTGTGGATAACAATAGCTGCAGTAAAGAAATCAGAAAAAGATAAACAAAAAGGTTAAAGTTTTTTAACTGTTTTTTTAACTCTTGCTGTGGCATCTTGAGAATATTTAGTTTTATATTGTTGATACATTTAGTATGGTTAACCGCTGTATTATTAACTAAGTTTAATTCTAACACTTATCTGTTTATCTATTGGCCTAGGAATGGTTTTTGGTTTTTTTGAAAACGGCGTTTTCCATGGTTTTAAGGCTGAAATTATTTGTGTATTTATCAACAACCTTTCATGATATTTTATCAAAGTCTTGGTATCTTATATTCTGAGAAATTCCTTTTTGAGGATATCGCGGTGTTTTTTGACATCCTGTATATCTTTAAAACTAAGGGCACTAGGAAATTAAAAGGAAGGAAGCTCTCAATTGCGATCAATGGTTGACCTACAGTAGCAATTCAAACATAACAAACTAAATTAAAAGTACATAGTAGTTACATGATTGCATCTTTGAATTAATTTGTAAGTAGACCACCAAGCTTTTTTAATTCCTTGGTGTTTGCGGACATTTGATTATTTTCAAAGTTTCAAACTCTTTAACTGTATTATATACAGGGTATAAATAAATAACACCTACAAACTGATAGGGTACATTTCTGGTGTCTAGAAAAATACTTTTTAAAATGAAACCTGTGCTCGATTTACTAACTTTGGAAGTTGTGTGCCAACTTTGGAAATTGCCTTCTGGGTGTTCTAAACATACAGGGTATACAGAGTAAGTGGGACAAAACGCACCTGTAATTTGACGTACTTCAGTTACAAAACACACCCTGTATAATCAGAAATAGTTTTAAAATACGTAGAAGACGTTTCCCCACAACTTTCCTTAATAAGAATTTTTGATATTTTGACAAATAAAAACAATACAGCCAAAAGTTGACATGTCTGCACTCTGAACGTCGACAACTCCGCGACTAAGACGAATCGACCATAGGTTCCATTTGAGAAAATACTTTTCTAGTAACCAAAAACTTATCCAATCAATTTGTTTACACACTGTGTAATTATATATTTGCAGGTTTCTTTTGAGTCTTTATAGATCTCTGCTGTTAAAGATCTTGAGCACCTCCGGAACAAGACCCCAAACTTTAGTAGACCCAGAGGTCAACATTTCTCTGGCCTGTCGGTAGTTACGCAAGTAATAAATGCTAAAAAAAGGTTTTGCTCTTCATGTGCAAACAGAAAATAATGAAAAAACCTTTAAAAATGTCTTTTTTGGTCTCATAAGCATGACAACCCTTGGAACTTCATACGAGAGCCTGTGTTTAACAACAGATGGCGCTTTGACTTAAAATCTGTATTACTGATTATTAGTGCTACTCTTCAAACGATGTCTGTCAAAACTTCTGATAAATTCATGAAGTAGTTTTGTTTTGACAGCTGTTGAAAGTGAACAACTTTGTGTGTTTTGCAATCATGAAAAACGAACGATATCGAGCAGCGATTCAATTCTCTTTTTTAAATGGGTAGACATGTCAAGAAATTAAAGAAAAGTTGGATGCGTTTTGTCAGGACCACTAGATCAGATACTGGTGCAATAAATTCAAGCGCGCCCAAACTTCCGTTTTTGATAAGAAGCTGCCAGGCCGATCGATTGGGAAATTGTTCGATATAGCTATCCCTAGGAAAATGACGTTTTACGAGCAAGTCTTTAGTATCAGCAGGTAGAGAATTACTCACAAAACACAATTAGATGGCCGAAGGTAAAGAAAATTAATCCAATCTTGGTGAAACCGACGAAAAACAAACACGATTTTTAAGCACATCTTAGGTTAGGTTGCACGATATAAACAATGAAGTTGGCAACTAATTCAACTACTGCCTACCCCTACTGCAGCATAAACCGCGTATGGATATTATGGGCGATAACGTAGCGAGGGTAGGTTAAAAGGGGTTAAAAGTTCATTTTCTTAATGAATTCCACCCCAAGCGAGGGTGTGGTTAGGTTAGAAAAAGTTAAATGTTAATTTTTTTAATGAATTTCACTCCAATCTTGCGCGGGGGCGTAGCGAGGGTGTTGCTAGGCTAGTAGTAGTTAAAAGTTAATTTTTAAATGAAAATCACCCATGCTTGCGCAGAGTCAATGTCCTCCAGGTGATTTAGGAAAATTGGGTTGTGGTACTGTCTGTTGGTACGCTGTGGGAGAGTAGCACGAACGTAACCGTGATATTATAGTGTCATGGCTGTCGCTTTGCGCTAGTGAACTGTCAAGATAGTCGATTTTCAAAGTTTTTTAAAAACTTTTCTAAGTTTTTGGCGTCAGAGAGGCCTTCAACAGTTGTCTTTTGATTATCTAAATGGATATACATGCACTGGTAAGATTAAATCTTTTATGTACAATTTTAATCCTAGGGGTAGTTGTATCGAACTGTTACCAAGTTATCAGCGAGACGGGTGACGCGTTTGCTGATAATTGACCAAAAACGGAATTGCATGACAACTTTAAAGGAATGTTTAGACATGCTTAGGCGTAATCCAAATGAGTTTCTGTGGCATTATGTGACCATTGATGAGACATAAATTCATTACTATACACCAGAAATGAAAGTTTAATCAGCACAGCAGATTTTTCCCGGCGAACGTGCACCAAAAAAAAGTGATGACGATTCCATGGGCCGGAAAGGTTACAGCTATTGTTTTTTGGAATTTGCAATAATCTTTATGGATTATTTGGAGGAGGAAAAAACAATCATGAGATAGTACTATTCTGTTTTATTAGACCGATTCGGCTCTGAATCAAAGAGACAACGGCTTTATTTGGTGAAGAAAAAATGTTCTTCCACCATGATAACCATATCCACCATATTCTCCAAATTTGTGCCCCTGGTAATTTTTATTTGTTTTCAAACATGGAAAATTTGCTTGGTAAAAAGCGGTCATCATCAAATGTGGAGGTCACCGCCAAAACGGAGACCAATTTTGAAGAGTTCGACAAATTTTAATATGTAATCGGTTTAAAAAGATTAGAACTTGGCTGGACTAAGTGTATAAAATTACAAGGAGATTATGTTGAAAAATACATTTAACAAACTAAAAAAATTGCATTTTCTTCTCTAACACATTTACTTATCATATTTTATAGATCAAGTTTTGTTTGTAATAAGCGATATAAAAGTATACGCTTGGTAGTTATTGGTTGTTGTTTGGTCCGTTAAGATAAATTCAGCTTTATGAATGTAACTTGCAAAAACAGTTTTATGTTATTTGATCAAAATTATTTTTAATGCATCTGCATAGTTTTAAAGAAAACTTGATGTTATTATATGAAATATGTTTAGGAAATTATTTACTCAAAAGTTTATGAACTCGCGTGACAAGTTAAAAGATTATACACTTTTTTGTGAATATTGTCATTATTCGTCAGAGAATTTTGAAATAATTCCAGGCAATTAATTACAAATTTTAGTTTATTAAAATTTCTTTAATTTTATGGTAGAATTTCTTGCAGTTGTTATAGAAACGCTTTCATATCATTTTTATTGAAGTTTGTTCTTTGATGTCTCTTTTGATCATATTAAATCACATACAGAGTAAACAGAAAAGTTTGGTAGTTTAAAATGTGAGAAATCAATTGCATGGTGAAATGACAATTTTTATTAAGTTTGTTAAAACTCTGTTTACTCTAATAATAATGATTCATACAAAACAAATAGGATTTTAACAAAATTGCTATAGGTCACAGGTTACACTGATGTACATAATTACGTCGCGCAAGACCAGCACCTTGAAAGTTGTTTAACAGAATAGTTTCTCTAGAATAGTTTTATAGAACTACAGAATTTTTAACTTGATAATAAGTGAAAAGTTAAAAATCCACAGCATTAGGTAAGTCTTTTGAATGATTTTCTTGCAAACATTTAGTTGGCATTCACCAGTTCCATAATCAACAGATGAATACCGAAACAATAACTTTCAACCACCTATTACATATTTACTTTTGTTCGTTATACTAATTCCTTTTTTTTGTATTCAGGTGAGCTCCAAAATCTTAAAGCGGTTCTCGCCAGCTGACCAACGTGACGTAGCTGCTATGATTTAAATTTGAAATTTTTATTTTTGCAGTTTCTAGTTGTATTTGGAATTTGTACGTTACGCTATTGTTGGCGATATCTTCGGCATTTTTAAAAATAAATTATACCAAACCAGATATTGCTAGAAAGCTCTCTATAGAAATTCTCCCTCCAACAAACCCTAAATCAAGTATGACTTGTATTTAAAAAAAAATAAAATGTCACTTCTAATTCGAGAATGATGGCTAACGGTGGAATTTTCAATATACGGTTAGCTCTTCTATTACTGACCTTATGAAAATTCAGGGTAACCGTCTTCATTGTTTCCACAGGAAGAGAATGGAATTTGTAAAAAAGAAATTTTGCGTTTTGCAACTTGAGGTAACAATTTTAATTAATAAGTAAATAATTAGCAAATGTATGTAACACAGAATTTAGTAAATGGTAAGTAGATTGCATTGTTTTGTCTGGTGTTACAACTGAGAATATTTTTATTTAATGAAAATTTTGATTTTTTTCTTAAAGAGGTACATACCGGATGGTTCTAAAATAATTAGCCAAATTTCGAAATTAGTTTGAATTTACCAGAATAAAAAAAATCCGTTAAACAAGTATTATCCGAAAATATCTTCTTTTGGAGTCTCATTCAATTATTATTTTTAAATGCAAACAGCGAACAATATTCAAGTTATAAAATCAATCAAGCAATGGAAGAACTAGATGAACTAAATAAAAGTGAATCGGACGAGACGGAATAATTTCATAACTTGCACGCTCACCCGCTTGCAATCTTCTGGATCACTTTCTTTGGGGACATCTTAAAACACTCGTTTATGTTACTCTGGCTAACGATGTGCAGAAATTAAGAGAGTAAATTTAAATAGTTGTAAACAATTATTAAAAATATGCTCAGAATATTAAAGCAAGTTGTATAATTTAAAAGAACGAAATACCAGAGACAGCGTGTATTATGACAATTTGACATGCGAATTTCTCAAAGTTCTTTTTAAGGTTAGACCTCAACATGATTAAAATTGTATTTAATTAAAACAAGAAGAATTACATGATGATAATAATTAATTTTTTATTGATGCAATGCAAAAATTAGAAACGAACAACAAACACAATGTAACAAACTAAAATCTTTCAAGCAGAATTTCTTGGCCAACACAATCGAATGCCCTACAGAAATTACAAGAAATCTGAGCACAACGATACACATTCATTCAACAATTCAAATCACTACTGTTATGTGTTGGAACATAAGTACATCACTTACAAAATTTCATTACGTTACCACCAACAAGTCAACACAAATCGACAACTATAAAGTAATTTTAATTTTATTATCTAATAATAAAAGTAAATCTTAAGCATTTGTATCACGGAAATAATTTATAAAGATTAGCAATTAGAAATAATCTGTGAATACCACCCAAACGTAACTTCCTAAATTTTTGTAGTTTATATTATTTTTGAGATATAATTTAATTTAAATATTAAATTCATAATTAAATACTGATAAACGTTAAAACCCAGTAAAAACAAAATAAAATCTTTCCCTGTTTCTTCTTCAGTAAGGCACATGGTAGATTTTTATCTAAATATCTTAGTTTTCAAGATGTAGGACATTGAAGTTTTGTTGAAACAAAAAACAATACGAGCTGTTGAAATGGAATTTTTTGTTATGGAGGAAATTTCTTCACATGGGTGGAGATGCAAGGAAAAAATAAGTTACATAATTGCAAAAGTGACTGATCGTGATGTGTTTGTAGTCTAGATTTAGCAAAAAAAGTTACTCTTGTGTTTTTTCTTTGCGAAATGTATTTTTGATTAATTTTTTACGCAAAAATATTTGGTTTATTAATTATAATATTACGCCTTTCATACAGCTAAATTGCTTGTAAATTTTTAAGGTTGGTAAACCGTGAAAATTACAAACGTCCATAACCAAAAAATTGTTATTTAAAATTCAAAATGTATGTTTCTAGTATGTAGCTTGCTAGTGTATTTTAATTTTTTTTTAAATTTTACATCAATATTGTGATTGTGTGATTTAAAGTTTAACAAATCAAACTAGTTTAGCGCGACATATTTTATAAATTTGCAATTTAAAGCTGAGATATAAACTGTAGTGTATTTTAAGCTGGCAACTTTACAAATCTTTTTAGTAGTAGATTTATATGTTAACATTCAAAAATTATGCAAAATATAGTTTTTGTTTGTTTTTTTGTAAAACTGAAGAAAAACTAACCGATTGATTGTGAACTTGTAAGAAGAAAACATGCAAATTTTACATTTAAGATTCTAGAACAAAATAATATGTTATGGTAAATGCAAAATTTTAGAAAACTACCTACAATATAATTTTATTATTATTAATGATGTAATTACTGTACTTCATGTTATTCTTAAACCAAATTGTAACGAATTCATTTTAACAACAATCAATATTTTTATTATTATTAGAACTGTCATGTCGTACATAAAACATTTATGAAAATTTACTGTTAAACAAATTAATCTTCTTCTGAAGTTGCACTGTTTAATGCTGCTGTTCTACATATTTTAACCAATGAATAATGTTTTAGTTACAAGGATTTCGAGGAATGGCGAAAAGTCACAAGATTGTAACGGTTTAATTAATGAAGTTCTACAAAGTAAGGGTTGAAGAAATAAACGAGATTATAATGGTTTACTTTGTAAAACTTCATGTATCATTTAAAAACTCATACATGCCAAGGTAGACATGGTGGACAAACGTACTTTGGTAGTGGAAAGTCATGATTTCCCTCTCTATTACTGGCTGACATCACTTTCAACGTTAACATTTTTGGGGGATAAACAGTATTAAGTACAAGAAGGGAGACCAATGAAACTGGTGAAAGTTACACTTAACTTTTTATTAATTTGTTTCTAAATATTTATTACATTTGAATAAAATTTAAATTTAAAAGTTGACACACTTATAGCTTTAAAATAATAATAAATAGTTTATTTACTTACAATTAGATAATCAAAGGAGTTCAAGCTACTTTTAATTTTTGAAAAACCAATCTATAAAAATTAATTAGTTGCGGTTTTATGGACATATTGGAGGCGTTTCATTATCTTTTATGAGGACGACACAAAATTAATTAACTTGCGGTCTCAAGAAATAAAATTATACTCAAACGATCCATCATTTGCTTAAAAATTAGAAGTACGTGGGTGAAATAATCAACAACCTTCTTGGTTGAAAAAATTCAATATACCTCAAGATGCTTTTTTGTTAGACATTAATGTTCATTAGTTTTCGTCACTCAGGTGTAATTACTTGCTTTTCATTGTGAAAAATTACAAAGATAACACTTGATTAGCATATAAAATAAGTTGCACTAAAAGGTTTCCAAATATATTTCGTTTCCAAGAAATAATTAACACAATTTTCAGTCACATTTTTCCTTCTCAATTCCCACCCCATTTATCCGCAGGTGAATGGCAAGAGCCGGCTTACTGGATGGCAGCATCTTGTCAGTCCACCGTGGATTAACGCGAAGAACTAGCGTACTTTTGTGAACTGGAATCTTAATCTTTACGTCTACTTTTTGTGTTACCGTTACATACGCAAGCGCATTTCTTTACGCCAAAGCTAACATCACTTTCAATTTCATTTGCAAAAAAAGCAGAAAGGATAACTGTGCCTTTTTGCAACAATTTAGGAAATAACAATCTTTCTTGTTAAATTCCCTTTAACTTCTTGTACAATGCTTAGACAAGTAATGATTAACTAATAATCAACTTCAATTTTGTAGCAAACAAAAATTCAATATAATAATAATAATAATAAAATAATTAAATTTCTTATCAAAACATGCCTAATTTGAATCATTTTCTTCAAAATTATTAATTTCAGAATCATCATAAAAAGTGCTCTTGACAATTAAAAGCTTTAAATATCGGCAGTAATTTCCATAAGCAAACATTAAAAAGGTAAAACTACTAATACAAGTGACATCTCTAAAAGGGCCATGTCCCAAAACACACCTGTGGTTACATCCGGCGTTCCCGAATGTAGTAACGCCACTACAACAACAACAACTCAAACAAAATCAACAGTGACTTTACCATCTGTTAAAAACGGTTTAAGTGAATCATCATCAGAAGCTACGACGCGTAGAAATGACGTCGCGACGCCACCAATTGTTTCAGTTTCTAATCGAGAAGCTGTCGACGCGTGGTTAGCGCAACGTCGGAGATCTTTAGTGCCTATGTCAAGCATGGAAGAAGAAAATTTAAGGGAGCGCTTACACCTTGCGCAACTTAAGCAATTATCGAATTTTGTATCGCAGGAATCGAGATATACAAGGGATACTTTCAAGAGGCTTTTTCAATCTAAGGTAGATTTTTTTTTATAATAAGATGTTGAAGAATGATGTGAATGTGAGAAAAGATGTGTATGTTAAATGAAGAATGCGTTTTTAATTTTAATTTATGAGCGTTTAATACTCTTTTTGCCCATGTTTTATAAGTGTGTAATCAAGAGGGCACAAAATCATCGGTGTTCATACAGCAATTCAGCAAGTTTACCTTTGATACTTAATGCTGTTTTAATAATATCAGGTATAATTTTCTCAAATCTAACAAACAAATTAGTTATAAAAACACGCAATGATTTACGTAACATTAAATAGTTGGTACTTGAAATTTAATTGAGTTTAAACCCAGAATTTGATCATTTTTACGTTGCTTATTGCGTATAATTAAAAAAAAGTTTATTGCGCTACATAAACCTATGGATTCATCAACAAAACGTACTTGAAAAGATTCGTTATTAATATTCTATTATATTACTTAAACGTTTTCATCGAGTTTATTATAAAAACCCTGTTTTACTAAATTTCTGAATTATGTCATTGCAAAATTCTCCATGTTGTGTATGTATCGAAGAAGATGAGAAATTGCTCGTTAACATTCTCAATAAAAACAATATTAGTTTTCGCTTACAAATAACTAAACAGTTTTATTCACTAACGGCAATATTAATTCTACCTGCAGTAACGCCTACAAGGAGAGTTTTGTAAGGCTGAAATTGACACTTTCACCTGTAGCCCAGCAGTGTGGGTGACAGACAACTTCTTTCGACCACTTAACCACTCTGCTAATTTAAATATTTGCTCATTCTTATCGTCTCTACTATTCTTGTTTTTCTTTTCCATGCTTGTTACTACCGGAAGAACAGAAGAAAACAAGAAAACTGCACTATTAATGCCATTACTAATTACAACCTATTTATTCTACGATCGTGATCTATTACCTCCGGAAAAGATTAAATCTGTACAGAGAGATGACAAAAATTGAAAATGCCTTTCTGAATGAAAAACAGTTTTAGACCCAAGCAAAAAACTCTAATAAGAAGCTTTTATTTACTTCGCCCACACAAACATCTGCTTATAAGGAACATGCACCAGCTCTACCTTGCCGATTATTTAGAATTACTCATTAAAATATTAAACACATATTTTTTGCATCGTCTTTATTTAATGCCTTTTAACTCCTGAACGCTAATAGATATCAAGATAATTCAAACTGCAAAGTTTTATAACTTTTTATTCTCTATCAGATGGTACAGCTAGATTCTGCGTCTATCCCGAGGGGTTAACCGCTGGAAAAAATTGTGTACACCAAACTTCATACTTCACATATTTCATCAGTAATTCACAAAATTCACCTGCTTTATCAGTAATTTGCCGAACTTCACTTCATCGTTGCTATATTTCATTCATTTCACCGTATGTATCGATAATTTTGCGCTTCACCAAGACTTCATTCATTAATATTACCGAATAATACTTACTGTTCAATTTTACAGAATTAAAGGTCTTTTACATAAACTGATAAAATGATTTAATTATGTATTTTCTAACAACTTATACATCGTGAGTAAAAAGGTAAGGAACCTAGTGTTTATCTCACTATAAATTTAACATATCCGCAATTAAAAATTTAAAATAATAATTATAATACCGTATATTATGTACTTACATTAACAAATATACACATACAACTCACTTATTTAAAAAAGTCTGTTATATTTGACTGCAAGCGTTGTTCGCGTAAAAATTGTTTATCAGTAATCATTTTCTATATCATATACCTTATTCATTGTTTCACATAAGATCTCGTGAGAACATTTCTATTTTTTTTAAAACGTGGTCATTTCCAATTTATAGATTTCGAAGGACAGTTCGGGAACAAGTTTGTTATAGGATTTTAAGGTTTAAATACCTGTTTACATAGACTAGAAATTTCTGGAAATTTCTTTTGTATTGATATCTCCTTAATCTCAAGATTTACAACCCTCTTCCTTGCCGAGCAATAAAATATTTTACTGAATGGAAGTTAAAATAGTAACTTAAACATGTGAAAAAAAAGCTTATCTGAATCTTTCTACAGTCTTTGTCAAATTAAATGAGAATCTGAATTTAAATTGTATAATAATTACTGTACTCTATAGGTTTTTATTGTAATTATGTATTGTAAATTTAAGAATACAAGTATCTAAACAATTTATCTTTTTATTTATTGTAATAGAAACATACAATGTGCAAAAGTTATTAAGCGATTTAGATCCTTCAAATTCTCATTTAATTTCGCAAAAGCTATACTAACATTTTGAATCTTTATTGCTTTATTGCTTTCCCTTATAATACATATAATGTTCTTGTCAAGGTTCTCGAAGGTTTCGTTTAATTATATAGTGAAAGAAGCTTCACACTTCTTTTACCGCTTCTGGCAATTTGTAGTACGGTCAGTAAATTTTACGATTTTTTTTAAAGGATTAGGAACAGAGTTTACTAAAATATTGCTTTCTACCAGGCGGCAACCTCTGCTTTAACAATGTAAAAGAATATCTAATATAAATTTTTGTACGAGTCATAAAAGTGATTTTTGGAGTTTGCTAGAAGAAGAAGAAGGAGAAATCATTATGTCATTGTCATTTTAACAGAATTTAATGAACAATCTTTTAAACTTACTTTTTATTAATTATTATTATTATTATTATTATTTTTATTTTTTGTCAAAAAATTCAAATATTAAAATTATGTTTTATATTTTGAAATGAGTTTTTTAAAAATATTCTAATAATAATCGACTTGTAGATCATTGTTTTTATTAAGAAAGAAAATGCCCAAAAAAATGTAATTTGATCGTGTCCCCTCTAAATTATTATTTCCTCCCTGATATACGGCTCTGGCTACGGGCCTGTACCAGAATTGGCATCAATTATACATTTGTCAAAAAATCTTTAAAGACGTTATTACCCCATTAACGGCCGTTGATGCGAAAACGCAACATTATAGTAATAATTTTTTTATCAAGTACAATAAAACGATATCAGATATATTAAAGTATCTGCTACATAAGGTGATGTTTTGTAGTATGTAAATATATTTTTCTCATTACAAAAAATTATTATTTTTTTGTTAAAATTTGCATATGAATCTGACCAACTTCGCTAGTTAAGAGATGTCTTCCTACAATTTCTCATAACTACATTATTATATTGAAAAACCTAAATATTTTGTAATGTTACATTAACGAGATATAAATACACATGTTCTAACAGAAAAAAATTTTAAAAAAAAATTTTTTCCTGCAATTTTAGTGTTCAGAAAATAATGTTGCGTTATCGCATCAACGGCATGATTCATTGTCCACTCCGCTAGCGTATAATATAGCTAGCCCATAGTGTTAGACCGACAAAGGGGCTGCAAGTTCTGTAGATTTGTTTGGTTTGGTTGTAAATAACAGACTTTTAAATGACATAACAGGAAGCAAGAAATATTTTAAAATTTATAAACGTACCTACTACAAATAACACCATAAGGTAATTTAAATTTTAAAGGTTTGAATAGGATGTAGTGAAAATTCCACAGATCTGGAACGGATGCAACGTTTTGACTTCGAGAATGCAATTGCTGAGTTACCGACAAAATGCAATAAAAACGAGAATGCTGGCAAATTATACAATAAACATACAAATTCTAATAAATATACGTGTCTACACATAATAAAGATATTGATAAGCGTTAAAAGTGAATCCGAAGCCGGCAGTAAAAATTTTACTTATTCAAATTATTGTCTGATTGATATTGCATAACTGTTGCATTATCTCTTCCAAAATCACATATTTGCAACAGGAACTATACGAGACAACCGCATTCAAATTTGTAGTCTGGAATCTAAAGAAATAATAAAAACTCAAATAGAGGAGGCTTGACAGTGGATCAAATATTTGTGTTATTCGATTGAACCACAATGATAACAAAAAATATACCAATAAATCCCGTGCAGGCTACAAAACGGTATGATCAGAAACAGAAGAATGAATTTAGTGTTCCACAGCTTTTAGTGGTAAGAGAATACATATAATAAAAGTATGGATGGTGTGAACTTGCACGATATGGTATAGCTAACTATCGAATAAAGGTTAGAGGTGAAAAGTGGTGGTCACCTCTTTTTATAAATTGCACTGGTAGTGTTTAGTCAACTGTTGGAATCTGTATAAAACTGCCAACAATAAAAAGATACCTCAACTCTAATTTCGTTCTTCTATAGTTATGGCACTAATCAAATCAGAAGGTAAAATTGAAGAGAAAAATCAAGGTGAAACTAAAAGGGCCATACCAAGGAAGAGATAGACCAATCAAAAACGAATTAATTGACGAGATTAGAAAAGATACGGTCGCTCACAGCATTATTCGCTATCCAGAAAAGTCGAGAAGAAGATGTAGAATTACAAGTTAGACTGGGTATATGTGTACAAAGTGTAATGTGCATCTTTATCCTGCATGTTTTGATGACTTCCATAGACAATAGGCTTTCACGTGTGACCTGTCACAAAACTATACTTTTAGAAATAAAATAAAAACTGCATTTTTTACCTTATGTGTCAGATAATAGTATTTACCCCATATTCCGCCATTGATGCGAAAACGCAACATTATTTCTTGAGAACACCCTGTATAGACAAATTGTGTTTTACTTACTGTGGTACTTTTTAGACTTCACTTGGTCTGTATTTAAAAGATGAGCTCTCAAAAACTAAAATTTAATGCCTTGGCCGTTAATGGGTTAAAATGCAGGCTAGGATTTTCCTTTAAAGAAGTAATTTTTGTTATTTACAGCCGTTATAGCTTTTTTAATAATAACAAAGTAATTTTAAATGTATGATTTTAACTGATTCAAAATAATAGGTACTTTAAGTAAAAGAATTCGATTAATTATAAAACAAATGTTAATAATTTGATTTTTATAGTTTACTAATTAACTATAAATTTAAGTTTAATAATTATAACAATGGCAATATAAGCAAGCACATATATATTCTCACCACAGACACCATCACACCTTGAAAGTAATATCATAATAATAATAATAATAAAACATTTGCTTATTTCTTTATTTATTTATTTACAAAAAAACAGGTTTAGTTAAAAGAATTTTAACAAGTTTTTAATTTAATTCACACGTGGAGACTTTAGTTAACTTCAGGTAGTTACTTATATTACGTATTTTAAGTAAGATATACAGGGTGGTGAATTTCATTCCGTACCATACAGAAATATCGAGTAATTCTAAGTGTCAAAAATTTAGATTTTAAAGAGAATTTCAATTGCCTAAAAACACGGTATACAAAGAAACAACTCTAAAACTTGAACAAATGTACAAACACTAACATATATAAATTTAAGCAGTAATGAATTTAATTGGAGTACACTTTTCATGATTAAGCAATAAAACGGCAAATACATTTTGCGGTTAATAAGTATTAAAATTCTTCCTTTATTAGCAGGTTTATAAGCTTAATAATTACTCGATTAAAATTTAGTAAACTTCATTAATAATTCACACATTTCATTAAATCTTTACAAACTTCACTAAAATTTCACGAACTTCACTAAAATTTCACAAACTTCACTTAAAAATTCACGAATTTCACGAACTTCATTAGAATTTCATGCATTTTATTAAAATTCATCTACTTCACATCTAAACTTCACGTACTTCATGACGGGTGTACACCAAACTTCATATATAACTTATAACAGTACTTTGTTTGTTAATTTGAACTCTACTGGATAACTTCTCAGCAGAGAACGAGAACTAAATTAAAAACTTAGACTGACAATGAGAGCATTATTACTTATACAGGGCGCTTTCTAAGTAAAACTACATCTCTGAAACAAGATTTTACCGATGACTGCGCGAGTCATTCAGTAGCACGTACAGAATAGTGATTCGGGGAGTCTTATTTATAAAATTCTAATTATATAATATTTCAAGAAAGATGCACTTGTAGAGTTTTTAAAATAAGGTTTTAGATGCACATACAACCATTACACGCGTATAATCAGTAGTGTAACTATCAAGAGCACAAGAAGGTCGTAATTCTGCGTTCCCTAAAGTTAAGAATTATTGGCTCATAAGCCAGAGCAACCTCAGCAATCTGCATAGACCAAGACAAAATTCAAAAGTCCAACAAAACCTGAATATTTTCAAGGACTTGGAACTCAGAACTCTGTAAAAATCCAAGGACTTGAAAGTCTTGGATCTGTTTAAGTACAAACACCACAGCCGAAATTCACTTTTGGAATGCAAAACGCATTAAATATCTTTTTTAGGTTAGAAAACTAGGTACTTACAAGTTAATTAAAAAATTATAAAAGATACATTTATTTATTAACCAACAAGAACGAAAATCGGGGTTGTCTGATCGCGAATTTTGATGACCATTTAGATAACATCATGGTTGTTTATTTTTTTGTTTGTTCAAAGAGGTCTTTTGGAAAGTCTGAGAAAAAAAGTTCACCGACAGATTTGGTATTTAAACTTGAGAGCTCTAATTTGTGATATTGGACCATCACTGCCATTGGTCACTCTAGAAAGAATATTTAGGAAAGTTGGCTATTTTTTGTAAAAAGTATAATTTCAGAGAAAACTGAAAATTATGTTTTTTCTTAAAACTCAAGATTTTCGTAAGTTACCAAAAATAAAATCAAATGGGAACGTCTACATAAAACAACTTATACACATCAGAATTCACTATCTGACAAGCTTAATATGACGTTTTTTCAAATAATGAAAATTTTTGTCTTAAAAAGCAATTTGTTAATTTAACAGGAAATAATCTCGAGAAACTTCTATAGTCTGGGTCTCCACTAAAGTATTTGGCGCACTTAGCAAAATTCCTTAAGGCTTTCGTGTGGCAAACAAAATGATGCGTGCTTTAATGTCTCAGTTTCCTAGTGGCCACGCCATCCATAGCGCGCCATGGCAAGCTGCCTACTGTGTACGTCCTTGCCCCGACCCTTTTTTCAGTTACATATTGGTAGATTTTCCGAAATCCCTTAGTTTAGTTTATCTTATCTTTAGTACACGTGATGTTTCATGAAAACTAGACCCTTTTCCCAAAAAACTCGCCACAAACGGAATTTTCAAACAATTGGCAAAATAGATCAATTCTGTTTTTGAAGAGGACCAAACTCCACCACCCGTGTGTTCTACCTTGAGAATATCACATAGCACGGGCGATCAAGTTACACGTCGTTTGAAAGGTCTTTTCATCCAAATTGCTTTTAAAATTTCCAAGATGGGAAAATTAGACAAACTGCAAATTAACAAATACATTGCTCTGCTTAACCCCATTAACTTCCAGTCTGTTTGCAACGTCCGATCTAACATTTATGAATGGATTCCGTGTCTGTAACTGACATTCAATTTCAATTTCCTCCAGCAGGTCTTCCAAACTTTTAAGCAGAGTGTCGCAATCTTTCAATTTCAAATGGGCCCACAAAAATATAATCTAAGGAAGCTAGATCAAGTGAGTTAGCTAGCTGCTTCATAGGACGACTTCTGTCAGTCCAATGCCCTAGAAAACGTTTATCAAAAAACTGTCTTACATAAACATGATAATGCTTTCTCTTTTCTTTTCTTGCTTCGTTTAGAAGTACCCAGTAAAAATAAAAATCTCTATGTGGTGTAATAATTGGCTTTTAGATGGTTTTGTGTGGGGCTATTATTTATTTTATTATTTATTGCTGAAGTAGATATTTAGGTCGTTTATGTCTGTTTATTGTGTGGGTTATAATTGTCGAGATTATTTATTATATTAGTGGGTTGGATGAAGAAGTTGGTTGTTTTAGTCGTGCTGTCATTACTATTTGAGTAAGTCAAGGAGTTCTGATACTAGTTGTATGGAAGCTGCTGAAATGTCTTTATTTGTTAGAGCATCTAGTGCGAGGGATAACAATTTCTGTAGCAAAACTGGGTGGTTGGTATACGCTGCGCTGCCCAGAAACTGGTATAGGAGGGCGGGATTTGCTGTTTGAGTCGCTGGATATGTGTATGCAATTACAGCTGGAGCTGGAGAATTAACTACAGCGGGGTAGCTTTTTGGATGTTCGGATTTAGTGGACTTGGAGCTTAGGAAATTGGGTGTGAAGGATAGAGAAAGAGTTTGGGTTGACTGGGAGAATGTCGGCAGGACGTTGGGATTTGACTTAGGTTGCGGGACTGCAGGGGGTTTTTGTTGCTGAGCTTGTTGAATCTTGGGATAGCAGGGGCAGCCACGATAACTGGCTGGGTGACTTCCCTTACAGTTTGCACAAGTCGCAGGCTGTTCCTTGGGCTTCCGGCATGCTGCCGAGTGATGATTAGCCGCGCATTTTACGCATCTCGGCTTGGAATGGCAGCCACGCTGAGTGTGCCAAAATCCTTGATAGCGATGGCACTGGGTTATGGTGTTTTTTTTTCATTCTGGACGTTTCCGTCTTTACTGTTAGTGACAGAACTGATTTGACGTTCCAGATGTCTTTATAGTTTCCAGTTCGGCCTAGGAGTACAAGCACCAGGGAGATTGGGTGTCTTTCTTTGCCGACGTGTAAACAGCTTATAGTCTTTATTGGGAAGTCTTGCGCTCGGAAATCTGTAGCGATGTCACCAGTGGTGATTCCTTCTGGGATGCCTCTTAGCACAACGTGTAGTCGTTTATCGTCTTTGAGTTGAAATGTATAAAAGGATACCCTGTCGTCATCTAAAAAGTGAATCATGTTTCTGTAATCCTCTGCACTGCGGGTTGAACACTGATACCGTCGGACAAGTTTTTGGCTCTGGAGAAATTGATTTTTAGGCAAGTGAACTCGCTGGAGAGGGTTACCCATTTGTTTTTGTCTTTCGATGTTTTAGTATTTGAAAGGATATTAGATTCTAAATTAGTTTTTTCCATATTTACTTCTGCGAGTATCTCAAATCGATTTTCAGTTTCAGTTGTGTTGCTGTCGGTTGAGTCACGTCTAGTGCGTTTATTCGAATTTTGACCTAAAACGGAAGTAGAATTATCATTGTCGTTTGTTGGGGGGTTTTACATTTCGGATTTTAAAGGATATGCTTTTGATGAGTGTGATCGGCCAAATTTCTCCACTATATTTTTTGAAAACTTAAATTCTTAAATATTTTTTGTGCCTATTTGCCTGCCTAAAGTCAGATTTTTAGTGCGTAGAAATCCACTATTTATTGATCACAAAGGAAAATTTTAAAACTCCTTAGCATGGAATGCAAGAGAATGACAACGTTCTAGTTAAGATTGTGGAAGGTCATAAAGAAATGGGTCAACGAACTTCAAGATATTATATCTGCGTTAAAAAGGTCTATTCAAACAGGTAAACAAACGCACGCATCTGTTCCGTTTTAAAATAGATTCTTCTTGTAAAACTGAATCAAGATTTCAAGTGCAGTAACCATAATTTAGCAAGTACAGTACTCAACTTTATTAAACTTTTTTCGCTTGGATTCCAAATTTGTGTTCTGAAAGTGAAATATAGTTGGGGACGGCTTCTAAATTCATCAGGATCTAAATTCTTGTGGATGCGGCGTTACAACGTTGGTGGTGCATCATTATCATTTCTAAATTACTTGATAGATTTGTTATGAGCTCACACATCTATCGGCTTTTAAAACTAATGTTAAGATGAAAAGTAGGAAAATGAAAAAATCTGATAATGTCTTGGTCTGTGCGGCTTACTTTCGAGGATATTAACACTTAAAGTTTTCTAAACTTGGCAATCGCGGTGCCATTTCAATGCAGTCAACATAGATAGACAGAAACGAATGATAACAACTTTTCTGAAATCTTAATGATGGTATTAGCTTAGATATTTCACAGCAGATCTTTCTTACCAAAAAACAAAAAAACAGAAAACTTTTGCCTTTGTGGCCAGCTCAAAGTTGGCAGCCTAGGGCATGATCAGGAGAGGAGTTTAGGGTTATTTAAGATTAGAACGTTCGTATGTAGATTATAAATGCTTAGTAATTACAAATGACAAGAAAAGCCTTAGCAACACAAAACACAATTTATACGAGGCTAACTAGAGCAAAATATATATAATAAATGACCTTAAATATACATACATATATTTGATTAAACGTATAAAAACATTCAGAAATCAATTAAATACAAAGATCTTAATCTTAGACCTTCAGACTAATCTATAATGACTTTGTTTATGCAAAAGTTTAAATAATTAGTAAACTCTTGACTATAAAGAAAAACTTATGCATTTCAACAAAGTTTTAAAAAAACATTCAGTTTACGTTGTTTTAAAAATTGAAAAAAGCGTTGTATCCCTTTACTATATACTTGTGCGCCCAGTCAAAAGCTGTTTTACAAAGTAAATTTACAACGAACGCGATCTACAATTAATAATGTTCTCAAGATACAGTCAAGTAAATTCTAATTGATGCTGCATTTTCTATAAAAAATTATCATGAGAAGTCTTTAGCAAAAGTAACACGATTTTTTCTTACTCTATATTAAGACACGCTTGAGAAGTAAGGAACTGGTATGTATACATACCTTAAAATTCCATTAGGAAAATAAAACAAAACTTAGGAAATAACAAGAATAAGAAAATATTTAAATTGGAACCTTAAATGTGGATTAAATACCAAACATCTGGAATGTTTACGAAAGGTCGATATCATAATAAATATTCTTAATGGGAATTTTTGAAATTAAACATTTTTATTAAATTTTCTCACATAAATCTTTATTATCGAAAATGAAGAAAATCTAAAAACGAACAGAAATTCTCAAAATAAATATTTTGAACGTGTGTAGATAAGATACAATTAATTTTGACTTATTAATCGGAAAACGTTTAACAAGTTCGTAAAATTTTATAATTTTGTGAAATAAATATAAAGGAAATATACTGTGCGTCCATGACATAATTAAAGATTTATTTTTCAACAAACAATAACTAATTTGTGAGACACAAATATTTAAAATTTGATTCCGCTATAGTAGTAAAAGCTATGTAACCTTCATACTGGTTGTCACCGCTTATCTCGCTCATAGGAACATACGTTTAAGTAAAACAGATAATTCCGATATGTACACACATTTAAAAAGCGAGCAGATGGTTTGTAGTGGAATGTCTTATGACCCAGAGTCTTACCTTAAATTATAGTATTTAAGCTTTGATTGATTGAGAAACTTACAGTCAGTAGCTCTGCGTTCTATTGACGTGATGTACTTCTTTAGATGTAACGATGTGTATCCCGTTTTGTCAGCATTCGATATTTGCTCAGGAGATGGTTTCACACCGTTAATGAACGTTTTCGAATTTGAAGATAAAACTTAATCAGTGCTCGTTTTATTTAATAATGCGTCGTTTTGGATTTCCGAATAGATAACTCTTGTTCATGTCACTTCAATAAGTGATTTCAGCTACGTTCTCCTTCTGTCAATTTAAAGGCAGTTCAAGCACACCTTTCTTTGTTAGTCCATAATGCATCTTTACAACAGTCTAACTCCTCTTTGTCAAATATAAAAAATTTCTTCACTTCTAAGTGACACTCAGTTGTCAGCCCAGCTTCCCATTTCTCATGGAAACTCAAAAATGCCATGACAGGAACTTTGGCCAATAACGGCTATTACAATTTCTTTCATTTTCTCAGCATTAAGGGTCATTTGCTTTGAGTAATTCGGGGACAAACTGTGCTTTGTGTTTTTT